>PVJI01011043.1:0-57742 GCA_004026765.1 Micronycteris hirsuta | reverse complement strand
CCTGGCTGGTGTAGCTCAGTGGATTGAGCGCGGGCTGGGAACCAAACAATCCCGGTTCGATTCCCAGTCAGGGCACATGCCTGGGTTGCGGGCCAGGTCCCTGTGAGGGCCATGTGAGAGGCAACCATACATTGCTGTTTCTCTCCCTCTCTGTCTCCCTCCCTTCCCCTTTCTCTAAAAATAAAAAATATAAAAAAAATCTTTTAAAAAAAAAGCTGAGCTGACAGTGAGGGGCGGCGAGGGGCGGCAGGAGCCTGGTGAAACACTCGTGTGTTCCTAAGTGTGGGCTCGCACTCTCGGTGGCAGGCAGGCCAGTAATTAAAGTCTTCCTACCGCTCTTCAGGGACCATTTCCTGAAAGGCTCAATTAACGTAATTGTCCTTCCTCAGAAACCACCACCAGGCAGACACAGCCACAAATCTCGGAGCCAGTAGCAGGGGATGGTGCTTCTGGCTGCCGGGGATCATGCCCTTTGGGGGAGCGGGGATATCTGATCTGGTCTGGTCCGTTTTGTGTGGGCAGAAGCTTTCACTGCCTACACCACAAATTGGCCCACCTGCAGGACAAGGGCTAAGACTCCCTCACCATCCTCGGGTAGCGGATCGCAGAGTCTCTCGCAAGACAACCCGGAGTGAGATTTGCAGAAGTAAACCCGGGGACTCAGGTTACTGGAACACGATTCGATGAGAAATGGTAGGAGCTGACATTGTGTGTTGGGTGCTAGCTTCAAAATCTCGAAGGTAGGGCTTTGTGTGGGTTATCTCTTTAAATAACACAACACCCCCACTTCACAGAAGCTGATGGATCCAAACCTGCAGCCTTACCCCCTGTGACCTCCCATGTGAAGTGATTCTTCCTGGGGCAGACACATGGTAAGCACTCAAAAACTACTTGTCGTGAAAGAACAGACAATGGTACATCGTTTCATTCATTTAACCATTTGAAAGTATGCCTGATTCTGGTTAAATAAGAAGGTCCAACCATGCAACAGAATACTATACAGCTCCAAAACAGTAAGACGTTTCTTTATGCACTGACGTGGAAAGATCTTCAAGAAACGTCCTTTAGCAAAATGAAAAACAAGAGAGAGATAGAGAGGGGGAGAGAGAAGAGACACAGATAGAAATAAAGGGCAGATGAGAAAATATGCGTCTCCAGTGCCCCCCCCCCCCGATGTCCGATACACATCTTCGATTCCTTCCCCCAGCCCTCCTGGTCCCCAGTCACCCTCCTGGATGCAAAGAATGAAAACCTTGGACCAGCCTGGACTCCCCTCACCCTGTCACAGGGCACCCTATGCACCAGCCCGTCCTATTGGTTCTCCCTTCAACATATATCCCAACTCCTATCAATGTCAAGCACCAGTACGTTTAATTTCACCATTTGCTGTAACAAGTTGCCACAAACTTGGTGGCTAAAACAACAGTCTGTTTTCTTTTCTTTAGAGTTCTGGGCACCAGAAATATGAAATGAAGATGTCAGCAGGGCCAAATTTCCTCTGAAGGGGGGACCCCTTCTTTGTCTCTTCCAGTGCCCGATGGCTCCTGAATTCCTTGGCTTGTGGCAACTCCACTCTGATCCCTGCCTCCATCTTCACTGTGGGTATCACCTTCCCTGTGGGCGTCTTTCTGTATCTTCCCTTTTTTGTAAAGCCATCAATCATTGGACTTAGGACCCACCCTAAACCTGTTTAGATAAGGATCTTATCTCAAGATCCTTAACTAAACATTCTGTCCACATGAGATCACATCCTGAAGTTCCAGGTGGACACGAATTTTGGGGGGACACTGTGCAACTTATTATGCCAAGTCACCATCTCTTAATTTGATGATTGCTGCAGTCTCCAAACTGTGTCCACGTTCCTGAACTTGACCTCCTGCCATCTATTTACGCTGGTCTCTTTACGATGCAGCAGTAAAGCAGTCTTGCTGGAAATAAGGCAGATTCCATCAGACTTCTGTGTAAACACTTGAAGGCCCACCTCAGCAGGAGCAAAAGGTACGACTCATTTAAAAAGGCACGAGATCCCACAGTCCTCCCCGGTCACTGCACTCGGTCACAGCACTCTAGGCTCCGTCTTCCAGCCGTTCCTTCAACACACCAGCACGATCCCCACTCCGGGCCTTTGCACTGGCTCTGCCCTCTTCCCAGACCACAGTTCCCCTGCAGCTCACTCCCAGCCCTTCTCAATGCGACACCGTTGGGGTTCTTTTCATCCTCACCCAAGGACATGCTTACTGATTTTAGAGAGCGGGGGACGGAGTGAGAAACAGGGAGAGAAAACACTGATGTGAGAGAAAAACATCCATTGGTTGCTTTTCATGTGCTCCCTGACTGGAGACCCAATTCACAACCTAGGCTTGTGCCTGACCGGGAGTCGACACCCAACCAACTGAGCCACGCCAGCCGGGATATTAATGCAACACTTTTTAATTTTCCTCCGAAGCACTTCTCACCACGGAACGCCCAACGTGTTGTACATATGCGTGGTGTCCGTGGTCTCGGTGCCCCCCACCCCACTCCCCAGAGGGTGCCACATGAGGGCAGATTTCTTTCTGATGAGTCCCCAGCTCCTAGAGCAGTGCCTCGCACACAGCAGACACTATTGAGTTCAAGACCTATGGAATGAATGAATGACTGAATGAAGGGATTTCACTAGAAGATAAAAGAGAGGAAATCCAGAACCTGAAGCTTCTCCATGAAAGATCACTGCACAGGGAATGAGTTTGGCCTACCAACATTTCATAAGTTTCTTTAAAATGTATTCATTGTAATCATGGGATATTTTTCTATCTATAAGACTAGCAAAAATTAAGAATATAGTACTCTGCCCCGGCTGGGTGGCTTAGTTGGTTAGAGCGTCGTCCCAATACACCAAGGTTGAGAATATGATCCTGGTCAGCAGACATACAAGAAGCAACCAATGAATGCATAGATAAGTGGGCTCACCAATCAGCTCTTCCACCTCTCTCTCTCAAATCAATTTTTTAAAAATGTCCAAAAACAAGAATATAGTACTCCCACTTGGCAAACTACTAGAGATCCAGCCTTGCATCCTGCTGGTGGAGGAAGTATTTCTTGGGTCGTTCTCTCTGGGGGCCAGCAGGGCAGGAGGGTCCCTCACAGCCTCAGAGGTGGGCGCACTCCGATGGGCCGGGAGCTGTACTGCCGAGACCCTTCCCTCTTTCTTCGCTTTGCCTCTTGGACACACCGAGACTTCTAGTTGGGTGTTGCTTCGTCAGCTGTAAACAGGACGTTGGAAAAACAAGTGCTCTCGGGGGGTTTGTCTTAGTGGCCTGGAGTCAGAGAGACGCCGTTGGGACCACGTCTCAGCTGTGACGTTGGGTCAGCACGCCCAGCCTCACTCCGGAGTCAGGCAATGGCAGCCTGAAGATTGACATGAAATCATGGACGGAAAACATTTGGCCTAGACCTGGTGCATAATGAATGATCGATAAACAACACCTACTACCGTTTTCATTTTAAAAAGTAACTTTAACAGGGCATAAATGTAATTTACCATTTAGACCATTTTTTTCTTCCCAATCAGTGGGTAGCCAATGAGCTCTGAGGTCCCTTCGAGTGTTGACAGTCAATAAAGTTCTAAGGAGCCCCACCCTTGGGCTTGCCCCAGCCCCACCCCCTCGGGTTGTAAGCTTCAGGAATTTTGAGCAAGCAAGGCTGGCCCCGCCCCGCATGTCCATTCCTGCCATTCCTTGTCCTCAGGTGTCAGGGAATCCAGAGGTATCAGGCCTCAGAGCCAATATGGAGTCGGTCACCTTGAAGCTCCAACACAGGTCACCTGCAGGGAAGGGCCAGCCACAGGGGCCCCGCCTCAAGGACTTGGGTGCCAGCTGAGAGGAGGTTAGAGCGTTTTCCTTCCCTGCAACTGACTTTGCAGGTCTTACTTGCACAAAGCTGGTCTGTGGTGTCCTTCCCATCTCAGTAACTTTTGCGGAGATCCCACCCAGGGAGTTTTACACGATCCCTCCCCATCTTTCACCCATGCCTGAGCTCCGTGAGGTGCATCCACAAATTCTGTGAGCTCCACCTTCAGAAGGTTTCCCAGGTCACTCCAGCCCTCTTCATCACGGCTCCCACCAGCTGGCAAGCCACCACTGTCCCTTGGCTCGGTGCCTCCATGGTTCCCCTGCCCACTGCGGTCTATTCTCCAGGTAAAGTGATTTTTTTAATGTAAATCCAAATGTCTCCCTGTTTGCAACCCTTCCATGGCTTCCCATGGCACCAGGAAGAGACTCCAACTCCTTTCCTAGGTCTGTAAGGCCCACAGACCTGATCTGGTCCTTCCCCCCCCCCCCCGCGCCCCACCCCCAGCTTCATCTCCTCCACCCAGGCTGGTCTTTCTGCCAGGAGAGCTCTGTGCCTAGTTCTGTACAGCTGGCTCCTTGTCACCTATCAGCCCAAATGTCACCTCTGAGGTGACACTCCCTAAACACCCCATGTAAGCACCATCTGCCCCACCCCCCAAACCAGCTCATTCATGCAGCCTGCAAGGGCGTGGATAGGGATGGGGGGGTGGCGGGGGGCAGGTTTGTGGACTCCACCAAAACTGGAAGCATAGCAGCAATTCCCAGGTTCTACCCACAGACACGCATGTGCAAGTGAGCCGAGTGCCCACCACAACCCTGCAACAGCTGCAGGAGACTGGAAACGTCCCACACCCCATCCCGAGGGGTGGTTACCTGCACATCGCACACAAAAGCACACCTTGCAAAACAAGGCAGCTCTGTAGGACCTGGTAAGGGACCTTCACGTGGTAAATTGAGGGGAAGAGTGAGGTGCCAGACTTTGTTTGGGTTAAAAAAAGAAATACATGTCATTGTGTATCTGCACCCAAAATAGCTCCGTACACACACCTAATTGGTAATGAGACACGTCCCCAGCCAGGGAAGTGGGCGCTGGGACACAGGAGTGGGAGGGCACACATTCATCTCTCTATCCCATTTGTGCCGGCGTGTACACAAAATCATCGTCATCATCACTGTCATCGGTGCCCATCACCCTGATGTGATCCGGCTTGTTTATGTGCAGGTCGCCTCCTTCCAGTGCCTTCTGAGAGCCGGGAGCTTATCTCTGGAGGATGTAACTTTCAGCTGAGTAGCCACGGCTTCGTGGGTGCCGGAAACACTGCTCCGGGCCAGAAATAAACATGAAACAGGGTCTCCCCAATGGCTGCTGACTGCTGGGAATATCACCCTTTAAAGTTTTTCTGTTGCAAAAACTATTGGGGCAGAGACATTTCCATGGACCACCCACACTTTCCTTATGCAGAGCCCACCAAGCTGGTAGTTCTACATGCGTGCGATTGTTAGATTGAGGTCTGCCCCCCCCCATCGACTGTGAGCTCCACGAGGCAGGGTCCAGGGCAGCTTTAGCTCACTGGTATACGTCCACGGGCCAGCATGGCGGGTGGGTGGGTGGGTAGGTGGAAGGACAATGGATGAATGGATGGATGGATGGACAGGTGGACAAGAGGATGGGTGGATGGACAGGTGGACAGGTAGACAGATGGATGGGTGGGGGGGATGGATGGATGGACAGGTGGACAGGTGGACAAGAGGATGGGTGGATGGATGAGTGGACAGGTAGATGGGTGGGGGTGATGGATGGACAGGTGGACAAGAGGATGGGTGGATGGACAAGTGGACAAGAGGATGGGTGGATGGATGAGTGGACAGGTAGGCGGATGGGTGGGGGTGATGGATGGATGGACAGGTGGACAGGTGGACAAGAGGATGGGTGGATGGACGGGTGGACAGGTGGACAAAAGGATGGGTGGATGGATGAGTGGACAGGTAGACAGATGGATGGGTGGGGGGGATGGATGGATGGACAGGTGGACAGGTGGACAAGAGGATGGGTGGATGGATGAGTGGACAGGTAGATGGGTGGGGGTGATGGATGGATGGACAGATGGACAGGTGGACAAGAGGATGGGTGGATGGACGGGTGGACAGGTAGACAGACGGATGGGTGGGTGGATGCATGGATGGATGGGTAGATAGAAGAATGCCTCAATTGTCCTGATAGAGATTCACTTCAGCAATTCCTGACCTTTTGGTAACATGGATAGATTAATTCATTCCATGGATATTTATTGAACGTCTACAAGCCAGATTCCCAGCTTGCTCCTGGGGTACAGCTAGGAGCAGACCACAGAGGCTTCCTAGACAGCAGGAGGCTGGAGGGGCAAGCGCAGCACGGCCAGCTCCCGCACAGACAGTGTGACAAGAGGTGTGATGGGAGCTGAGAGGACACCTAAGCCAGCCTCGGCTGGGGAGGCTCCAGGAGGGGGCGACGCCCGACGCGAGACTCAGCTGAGAACAAGGTGAGCAGGTGAGGCCACAGGAGGCAGAAGGAGCCTTCCAGGCAGAAAGACAGCAGGAACCCTGAAGGCTGAGTCCACGCCTCTGAGCGGGAGACTGAGCAGGGACCCTGAGCCCCGCCCCCACCGGAGCCCCACCTCCCCGCTTCTCCGCAAAGGGTGGGACAGGCAGGGCGCCACTGGGAGGACACCCGGGCTTCCCTCCCTCCCTTCCCTCCCTGCTTACTCTCCCCCTCCTCTTCTGAGCTGAGGTTGTTCCACTCCACCTAGTTACAAAAGAGCCAAAGACCAAGTTTTATTGAGAACTTTCTGGGTGCCAGGCGCTGAACCAAGCACTTGGCGTGACGAGGAGCGTGTATCTCTGAGAATATTTGTCTCTTTCTAGCCCTTCCTAGCAGATAGGACACTGAGGCACCGAGTCCCTCCCTGTGAGCTCCCATGGCTGCCTGCCTCCAGGACAGCTGCTGGGCCATTCCACTTACCAGGGGAGGGACCTCGGGCAGGCAACTCACAGCAGCCCTGTGCCTCGGTTTCCCCAACTGTACGACGGGGGCTATAATGCCTGCCTCCTGGAGTTGTTGGAGAAGAGTCTGATCACAGTGGCTGACGTTCTGAGGGCTCGGTCTGTAAGTTCTTACTGTGCAAGTACTCCATGGCACCTGGTCCCAAGCAGGGTCCCCACAGGCTGCCTCCCTGGGCACCCTCTGCCTGGGCCTCCAGTGCCTCATCTGTTAAATGGGCAACTGTAGGGTTACTGGGGAATTCAATGACAATGCAGGTGTATTTTCTCTCCTTCTGTAGGTTCTTTTACAGTAAACATCTGATTTTGTGTGTGCGCATGTGTTTACTAAAACCTCGTGTTTTTCTAGGTTTGAGAGCAGGTTTTGTTTGTTTTGACCGCAGGCAAGTTAAAACATTCAAACTGGACAGAACAAGTGGAGAATCTGTCCCCCTGCCCCGAGGAGGGAACCTCTCAGTGGGTCTCCTCTGTCCTTCCAGAGGTCTTCTAAGTGTGAAAGGGCACAGAAGGCTGTTATTTTTGTCAACAACAAAAAAGAAATTGGGACACTTGAATTCATTGTCATCAACGAGAGCTAGGTAGCAACAACCGGTAGGGAAAGCAACAATCAAATGCAAAAAATTGAAAAATTCTGTCTTTCTGAAGATTTTCTTAAGTGGTTGGTACCTTCCACTGCAGAAGGTTTTCTGTCTGGTGGTGCAAGAGCTTGGGACCGTGTCTTCTGCTCACGGAAAACAAATATTCTCAGGCCAAAGAGGAAAAGAACCAGGAGGGAGTGCAGCCCCCATTGGGGCAGGGCAGGGGAGGGGCAGCCTCTTCTCCGCCAGGAAATTGCTTCAGGTAAAAAACCTCAGCTCCAACCCAAAGTCAGGAAACAGTGGCTCTGAGGGGCGGGTCTTTCCCTCTCTGGGGACTTTGCATAGGCTCCCTTCATTCATTTCCTTAAACAGTTATTCACTTCCCATTTTCCAGGTATATACCCATTCTGTCGGCTCTCTCTTTTACTTATGCAGCAATGTGTATTTATCCAGTCAAAAGTGAACCGATAAAATCCACCACACAGAAATAAAGTCTCTTAACAGTGTGAGTAATGCCTCCAGATTGTCGTTCTGTGCTGATAGCAGCATTTCTCAATCTCTGGATCGTTAAAAGCTGCCCTGTGCACTGTACGGTGTTCAGCAGCACCCCTGGCCCCTACTCACTAGATGGTAGTAGCATCCACCCACCCACCAATCCGTCCATCCCCTGTGCTGGTCCTCGGATACAGGCCGGCGATACAGCCGCCCTGGCCCCTGCCTTGGCGAGCCCGCACTCTACTCGGGGGGCGGGGCTTCAGTCCGACAGTCACATGCTGACCATGTGTATCAGCTGAGCTCGGGACCAGAAGATGGACTCCCTTCTGGTGGGTGAGCGCTGGATGCCCACGTGGCCCTGAGCAATGAAGAGGCTCTGGAGAAGGGCTGTTCACAGGGACCACCCAGACACCCACCCTCGCCCCCACTCAGCCTGCGAGTCAACAGCAGATGCTCAGTGAGCAGATGCCCTGGGCTGGGCATGGAGCTAGCCAGTGCTAGGTGAGACCTCGGAGGGCGAGACCAACACACTGCCTGCCCTAGTGGGCTTGAGGTTCTCCTGGAAGAGCCAGAGAGTTGAACCACAAAAAGTCCCTCCGTCATTCCTACATCCTAGACCCAGATTTTCTCATTCAGTAGGTCAAAGGCAGAGAAACATCGATATATAATCCTTCCAAATGCCTCTGGAGACCTGCCAGGTTTCGTGACCACTGCTTTGAGGTGTCAATACTGAGGTACCCATGGGTATCACCCAGTTCAATGAAACAAACAAGTAGAACGGAGAAGCAAAACAGACCTCCAAGAGTTCAGGATTTGCTTTGGGCAGAAATGTGGGGGTGACTCCTCCCCCAGAAGCGGAAAGGTCAGGCCCTTGGCTAATGCCCTGGCCACCAGGAAGCAGCAGTGGGCACCCGTGTAGGTAAAGCGGAACGTGCAAGCGAGTGATATTTCATTTAACAATGAAGAGCCTCAGTGACATTCGATCGGACCCCAGAGGTGGCTTGCTTGTTTGTGCAGGGATGACGTGACACCCGCATTTGGAAAAGAACGCGCAGAAAGACCCGTGGGAAGGAAATTCCGAGAGAAAGAGCACACGCACACCGTGCTAGCTCCGCGGCAATGCCGTAACAAGCACTGCAAAGTGGGCAACTGTAGACATCAGAACGGTACCCCTCCCCTGCAATCTGTACGGGAGAAGCAGCCTTCCTGGCCCCTTCCGGCTTCTGGCGGTGGCTGGCAAGCCTCTGTGCTACTTGGCTTGCGGCTATAATGCTCCCATCTCCGCCTCTGCTGTCACACGGCCTTCCCCCTCATGTGGCCAAGTAGCTCTTTGGGGACACAATTCAATCCCTAACACCCATGAAGTCCCGAAGGCTTCTAGTTTCCTCAAGAGCCAGGGACTAAGACACCCTTTTCAACCTACCAACTCTCACCTGGGATTGTCACTCCTTCGGTCCAAGGTCTTCCGTTGGAAAATGGTGAAAAGCCACAAGGAATACTATGTAGCATGAAAAAAACCTCACTGAGATTTGACCTTGAAAACATTCTTAACACAGCTATTCCTTGAAGAGGTCCCTGGAACTATGCCTTCAAATTGACTCACTTTCCCTGTTTTCCTTCTCATCTCCCTCATCAAGATGTTATCCAAGGGGCAGCAGGACCACGCTGCTTACGGTGGCGCTGAAAATAGCTGAGCATTCCAGGAGACCATGAACTCCAATGTCAGAGTAATTGTTTACAATCAAGAAGTCAAGTTTGTGCCCTGGCTGGTATGGCTCTGTGGATTGAGCGCCAGCCTGCAAACCAAAGGGTCGCCGGTTCAATTTCCAGTCACGGCTCATGCCTGGGTTGTGGGCCAGGCTCCCACTGGGGAATGCACATTGATGTTTCTCTCCCTCTGTTTTTCCTTCCCTTCCCCTCTCTCTGAAAATAAAATCTTTAAAAAAAAAAAAAAAAGGCCCTGGCTGGTGTAGCTCAGTGGATTGAGCGCGGGCTGGGCTGGGAACCAGGGGGTCCCGGTTCGATTCCCAGTCAGGGCACATGCCTGGGTTGCGGGCTGTGTGCCCAGTGAGGGCCATGTGAGAGGCAACCATACATTGCTGTTTCTCTCCCTCTCTTTCTCCTCCCTTCCCCTCTCTCTAAAAATAAATAAATAAATAAAATCTTTTTTTTAAAAAAAAGGAAGTCAAGTTTGTCTGTGCAGAAGATTACGTTCCACGTTACTGGCGGACAGAGATTTTCAGGGCACAGTAGGGCTGGTGTCACTGGCCCTTGGGCACGATGCCAGCCTGGGTTGGCAGCACCGGCAAGGGGTCAGATTTTGATGGCTGCAGGTGTCACCAAGCCTCCCCACAGGGTGGTCTTTGAATGTCAGAGAAGCGAATGGATGACTGCCCACTGGAGGAGAAATCCAAGGTATAGTGAGACCTGAGAGAGGAAAGTCAACCACTATCACATCGAGGATGTGACAGCACTCTGGGCAGAGCACACCCGTGTGTGGCAGCGCCGAACTTTCGAAAGCAAAGCTTACCTCCGAATATAGGGAAAACCCTCACCGCCCACTGAGCCTGGGCAGCTGGAGAGGACGTTTGCTCAGGGTCACTGCCACAGGAGGGTCACAGAAAGCTCCCTCACCTGAAATCTCACCTTAAGGAGCCTCAGGCTGCCCTCGCCTTTGTGACCACTGGTAGCGACTATCTAGGTTCTCCACCTTTCTTGTAAAGGAAGGCAAGCTGCCATCTTATGACCTCACTCTACCCCTGCTGGTGTCCAACCTTCCCCCCAGGAAACCAGGCAATGGGTCCTCCAAACCCCCCACCGCCAAGCCTTTAGAAGAGTCTGTCTCTCACCCATCCATGACCCCATCCGGTCTTGCTTTTTAACATTCAAATTCAGCAACTTTAGGTCTCAGAGCTTCCCCTGACCCTAAACCCCCCAAAAGAAAAGAATGACAGTGACTGTTAGGGAATCGTCGACAGTGAGAAACAGCCAGGACGGGTAGTCCCTTTCCTAATCCTCGCCGCCAACCGTGCACACAGGGAAGGTAAAACCTCCGTGACGCGCGACTGGAAACACCCTCTCCGACCTCCCGGGGAACCTGAACGCGTGCTGTCTGCGAGGCAGGGGCGTCTTCGAGGTGCCAGGTGCCTGGCTGGGCAGGTCTCCAGGCGACAGAGGCACAGTCCTGCTGAGGCATCTCCGTCACAAACGGAATTCTAGATGCGTGCCTTCAGACAATGCCAGGCTCTCCCTTCAGTGCGGCCACGGGGAGAAAAGGAAGAATCTTTGCTTCTTCTCCCAGAGGGCAAAGACTTTCAGCGGTGTCATGTGCCTTAATGAAAAGCCCAATTTGTCAAAATGCCAGAGCCAAACAAAGGCACAGGGCGAAGGGAAAAAGGAGAGAGAAGTGCCAGCTTAAGTAACACAGGGCTTGAAACAAATCCCCCCCCACCACCACCACAAAGGTCTACCATCCTAATGTCCTGCCTCACCTAGAGCCATCTTTAGGCGCCCTTCTCTCAAGTCAACCAAAGCCGGGTGGGACAGCGGAGGCAGCCAGCAGTGTTTCAGGAGGAACCTTTGGAGGGTCCTTGGTGGTTTTGCATGGTGCCAGCTCAGGAGCTGGCAAGAAAAAGCTGTTCTTAACAGCGCACTGGGCCCGGGAAGGCCAGTGGCCGTCCCCTGGACTTCCAATGGGAACGAGAAGTGAATGCGGAGCCAGCACAAGCTCTGCTCAGGACTCACTTAGATCCTTGGTTGACTTTGGGGTATTTCCAGAATGTTGTCTGCATGGCGATTCGGCATAGCTCCTAAAAGCCAGACTGGAGTCTAAAAGCCAGTTAAAGTGCTGAGAACAAAATAGTCCTTTTACCTTCGGCCCTTTGCCCCCGTGACTTCCTCTGAACGCCCAGTATCTCCCGTCTTGATTGAGAAATAACTGCCAATATGAGGCTTCTTTAAGCTGCTCTGAAGCAAAGCAATTGTGATTTTGACATGTCAACCAGATAAATCCAACTCGATGAGAGCGTTCAGGGGCCAAGGACGGGCTGCCAAGAGCAAAGTATTAGGTTGGCAGAGTTTAAATTGCTTAACATCCTATGCCAGCATTAAGTCAGGAATTGCTGGGCATTTGGGAGAGTTATGCATTAAGGATTATGAGGCTGGAGTTGAAGCAAAGGCCTTATCCACCGTGGAAAACCCTCGGCTCCCACTTCCCTTTGAAGCCCAGCCACTCGTGCCAAACCATAAACACATCACTTCCTGGACCACGTGCCAGGCCACTTCAACTTGAAATCAAGTCCCGGCGGGTGCGCGTCCAAGATCCTCAAAACATCCAGCAAGTTCGCGAGCCCTGCCAGACCCTCCTGCTCTCCACGTGGACCGTGGGGACCTCCCCCCTCGACCCCGCCACCGATTTAACCAGCAGGCAAAATGGTCAGCACGCGTTGAGGAGATTCACACGGCCGCGTTGCCATACATGGGCGACTCTGATTTTCTGGAAGGACGAGCGAGCCCGCACCTCCGTGGCTCACGTCTGACTGAATGCCAGGTCCTCCGCAGGAATGTCTGCCCAGGGAGCGCCTACAATCGCTTCCATTCTCAGGATTTTGAGGTGGCAACTTGGACACAGAACAGGGTTTCTCAACAGGGGAGCCTTACGCAAGAGACATTATTCCCAAACTGTCTCCCACTATGGCTGATACACCCTCCCTCCAACACTTCCTAAGCCCCCTTGGGGCAAGTAGGATGGTCCTAGCCACAGCCTAGTGCTCCTGGTGAGCACAGAACCTGGGGCAGCTGAGCAAGAACTGCAGGGGAGAGGACACTTCCGATCTCCCCTGGGCCGCAACCTTCCCGCTCAGTTGGTCATGGGAACCAAGTCCAGTCCGAACACCCCATCTCTGCCCCCGCTGCCCTCGCCCCTGAGGCTGCAAACCATCAAGTTATCACCAGACCGGCACAGCGTCTATCGAGAATACTTTTTATTGTACAGGTATCATATACACAGCAGTGAACGTGTGAGCATTTACAGGCACGGAGTTCCATTCCAAATCTCCACGGCGCCCCGTGCACTGCATTGCACGCTCCAGCCTGCGATCAGCCCAACGGGAGTGAGACACCAAGGTATTGCTTTGTGAACAGAGAGCTTCAATTACAGAGATTCTTTCGCACCAAGAAGAGAGAGCCCAGCACCCTAATTCCTAAAACCCTGTGTGCATATGAATCAAACCTAAGGATGTGTTTTAGATGACCCCACCACCTTTAAAAGTTATTTAAAACAGAACCACATGTCTGCAAGTCATTAAGAAGTGCACCCGTATTTACAGACCCGATTAAATTATGCATAAATAAACTCTGTACACACGACACACCACATCTCAAAATAACAGCGCTTCCTCCGGGACTGGGGCCGGGGGTGGGGGGGGTGGGGGGGGGAACAGGCAGCCAAAATGCTTCATGCCTTCTTTTTCAAGTTTCCTCAAACACCCAGATGTGAAATAAATATGCAAATAAAGCTTCAGTACCTTAAAGGAATGAACAAGTCATTCCAAAGAATCTCCCATTTGAAGAGTTGATTTTTAAAGTTAAAAAAACAAAACAAAAAAAAAACAAAAAAACACATAAAATCATCAGCAGGCTTTTGTTTCTAGAAGTTTTATAAAACTCGAAGGCCCCTTTGAACAAAGGGTTTTAAGTGTGTCTAATACCACCTATTAATTAGTTGCTAAGCGGACAGAATCTGCCTCCTACTGTGTGTAGGCTTTGAGATCCAAAAACACTAGATAAATACTTTTTTTTAAAGATAAATATTTAGTGGGCACACAAGCCGGCAATTACCTTAACACGCTGCAAGTCTGTGTTGATTTGAATCACAGCGCATCTGACATTTCAGCAGCTAAGCTCGTGGGTTTCTGGGTAGCCCAGGGGATGGATCGAAAAGGTTTGAAAACGTGTAGCACCACTTCAGAGATAGGAAGAATGGGGTTCAACATAATAAAACACACAGCTGAATGAGCCAAGAACCAGTACTTGCCACCTTCTGACAAGGTGTCCGACACTTTGGCGTCGGAGAAATACTAAGGACTCCAAGAGGTCACGGTCAAGTTAAGATCCGGAGATCCCGAGAGAGAGGCCTTTTTAATGGGAACAAGAGTAACAAGCTCAACTTGTCCCCCAGGCAAGAGGAGCCCTCCCCACCGCCCCCCCATCTGTGCTGGTCCAGAGGGGTTCTGGAAAACGTTTTCCCTCCCAGACTCTTCAATCCTTTGTTCCCACCCATGCATCTCACTTCCGGTGCTTCTCCATTTTCTCCAGCGTCTTGCTGGAGTCGGCGGGGCTCTGGTCCCCGGGGTTCATGTAGGACTTGTCGAGCACCAGCAGCGCCTCTTTGATGTAGTTCTGCACAGCAGACACGGCGGCGCAGATGGCCTGGCTGCCAAACCCGTGGGTAATCAGGCTGAAGTGGGACAAGCAGTTCTGGATGTTGGCCTCCAAGACCGGGGCGGGCCGGTTGTTTCCGTTGGGGGTTCGATCTTGGTTGAGGAGGTCTGTGAATTCTTTGCACACTTGCCTGTGAAGACAGCACACACCTGTGAGCTCACCCTAAATTACCTTGAGGAGGACTGGTGGGAGGCAATCAGAGCACCTCTGGCCTGAGCAAGACAGGAGGCTTTAAACTACTCCTGCTATCCTAGCTGATGGCAGCACTTAGCACCTACTATGTGCTAGGTGCTAGTCAACTCTTTCAAGCACTATCTTATTTAATCCTTACTTGCAATAAGAAGGTATCAGGATTAACCCCAGTTAATCCAGTCAATGGCCAAGGTCACCAGGACTGGTTTAGGCGGGGTCAGGATGCCAGCCCAGGAGGGTAAGGGACAGTTGGTGCCGGGTGGGCTCAATAAACCAATTTGGAGAATCGCACATTTCCCCAAAACTCACTTAACATCCAGGCTGGTTCAGCGTGCCCGCCCCCCTTCCTTTTACCCCATTTTTTGACCTGACTAGTTTGGCTTCATTTCCCATGATTTTAAAAACAATTTACTGTTGGTTTCTATGAAAAACCCACAGTCACATTAAGTTGTGTTTGAGACATTTAATTCACTCACTGGTCTCCTGCAAATCCAATCGTCGTTGCTTTTAAGAAACTAAGATCTGGTTACCAGGAGGCAAAAGGCACACAATCTTTACTGGATGTGACAAAACAAATAATCTCTTCAACACATTTTTCCAAGATATGCAAATACGTTTGTGAAAGGGTAGTTCACCTATTCAGAGCTCAACAGCTAAGCAGCTTAGAAAGCCTTGTCACAAGAGCAACACATTCATTCATTTTATCTTCTCTTTTAAGGTATTTGACTTTGGGGGAAAAAAAAAAAGCTCCTTGCCTCATTCCTTTGCTCTCCCCACCCTTAATTAACCTGTATTTCTTGAGCCCCAAGGGCCATGGTGGCCTTTCAACCTCAAGGTCAGAGCACTAAGTCACCAGATTTAAGTCTGGGCACTTACTGCGCGGCCAGCAGCATGTTCTTCCTCGCCATCATCTCATTGCGTCCTCCCAGGTGCGGTCTGACCAGGTACTCAGCCACCGGTTTGCTGGGGAACTCGGCTTCGCAGACGTAGGCAAAGTCCCGGGCCAAGTGCACCGCCTCTCCTGGAATCACGAAAGACATTAGGATGGCCGCGGACACGCTGTCCCGTTTCTCCTGCACCAGATGCTGTGCATTCTAAACGAAAGCACAGACAGGGACCACAATCCGGCCGGTAAGGAGGGACTCCCCCAGGAGCAGAGGGCGAGACCCTACCATGGTGGAGAACAGACCCCAACATTTGTGACTCTGCCTGAATAAGCCTAACCTGTCCCCTGCCCGCCTTGAACAGAGAGACCTTGAGACACACCCATGCTTTCTCTTGGCAGTAAAAAAATAGTTCCCGCTGTGGAGAAGAAAATTTAAAGATGAGTATGACCTCCGCTAACTGGTTGATTCTCTTCATGAAACTGGCACTAAGTCTTTGAAACGGAACCTTCTACAAGTCTCTAGAATGTTTCTTTTTTTTTTTTTTTAAAGATTTTTATTTATTTTTTAGAGAGAGGGGAAGGGAGAGAGAAAGAGAGGGAGAGAAACAGCAATGTATGGTTGCCTCTCACATGGCCCTCACTGAGGACCTGGCCCGCAACCCAGGCATGTGCCCTGACTGGGAATCGAACCGGGACTGCTTGGTTCCCAGCCCGCGCTCAATCCACTGAGCTACACCAGCCAGGGCTCAAGTCTCTAGAATGTTTCTTTAAGAACGGGAGGCAGAAGTGGTTTTCCTGTTGGAAATGGTAAGAGCCCCAATTACCAACTTGGAGATTACCCACACCCTTTGTCCAAGACACGGGGAGGAGGGGGGAGCAGAGGGAAAGAGAACCAACGGCATCACCTCCCCCCGCAGAGGTGCCCGGTGCCCACTCCACACTGTCAGGCTGGTAGAGCTTTTCAGAAACCCAGATGGTGCCCCCTCCCCCGCTCGCCTCCACGGACACACTGAATCAGAATTGGAGGCCATTGTTCTGGCACACTTTCTTATTCGGGCACCCCTGCAACCAGGCTGGTCAGAAAACCCAGCGGAGACAGGTTTGTGCGCCATGCACACAGAACCCTCCCGCTGCGTTCCATGAAGACAGCTGTCCCCAACAGGCCGTTAGCAGGCAGCTCCTTGCTCCTTTCCCTGACCTCCGAAGGCACTTGTGGAAAGGCGGAGCATGGCCCTGCCAAGGCTCTGTAGCACCCTGAGACCAGGGAAAGAAAGTATTTAAAAGACTGCCTGGCTCCGAGGACACTACCCCACACTGGCTCCCCCAGCCAGAGCCCAGAGCTCTGCTGACTGGGCCAGGTGCTCGAGGTGGCTAGAGGCTGCAGGGTGAGTCTGCGTGTCCCACCCCAGTTTCCCCGGCCCATTAAGTGTGCATGTTTTGTTTCTTTAAAAATTACTTCGGCCCTGACTGGCTAGCTCAGTGGGTTAGAGTGTCGCCCAGATACATCAAGATCGTGGGTTCGATCCCTACTCAGGGCACATGCAAGAATCAACCAACGAATGCGTAAATAAATAGAACAGCAAATCAATGTTTCTCTAAACATCAATAAAAAATACATAAAATAAAAATTACTTCAGTTTTTTTCTCATCCCTCTCCCCCCCCCCCCACCTTTTATAGGCTGTATTGCATTCTTGGCTACTTTCCAGGTTGGGCGGTGCAGGTCCATTCAGGAAACTGAAATGTCACCACCTACTATCTTAGGATTGGGGAGAGGGGCTCACCTGTGGGCCCCCATACATTTTTCTTTTGATGGGGGGAAACGAACGATGGAATTGGGAGCTGGGCCAGGCAGGCCCCTTGCATGTTGGGCTTCTCTTTGCTGAGCACAATGATCTCAGTATTCCGCAGCTACAAAAACCAGAGCCAGTGCTCTGTCCACCAATAAGCAGCTAGCTTTTTGAAGGCATCCTAACTGATGGGCTACATCTTCAAAAACTGGTTCATTTAAACAGGAAATGTTTCTACACCCTACAATGGGATTTCTTAGGTTAGGAAAACCCATTTCTTTTTCTCTCTGATCTCCTGGGGAACCCAGAAGAGATATTTAAATGTTAACTTATTTGACAAAATCACTGTAACTCCTTCTAATGAACTTAGGACCATTCGAGTCGCCTTCATCTCGCTCTGTCCATGACCAAAAGGTGTTTTTAAGCTTTTTCATGAGAGAAACAGCAAAGATGCAACGCAGCGAACTCAAAGCACCAGAAAACGCCACTGACCTTCTACTAAGGATGTCAGAAGGGTTACGTGAGCTGCCTTCCGTCGCCCGGCTGGAAGGTTCAGCCCAATCTTGTCCAGCTTCTCCCGCAAGGACCGGCCTCCATTTTTAGATTTGGCTCTGCGGACAAGAAAGTGCCGTGGCTATTCGAGAGAACACACTTCAGCCCCCCAAATTCCTAGCCTGCCATCAAACCCGAAATGGGTCCGAGACTATCTACATCCTGTGGACCACAATCAAATGGCACAGGGAGTCCTCAGGAATTCATCCCTGTAAGATGTAAAACTCTTTTTTTTTTTTTTTTAGCATGGCCAACTTTTTTTTTTTTTTAAATCACAGAATATTTCAAGCTGTACTGGAGTCAGCACATGTTCACTTGTAAACACTGCAGCAGCTCTGAAAACCTCCCTCGGGAACAAAACCCCTGGTGCTTCTCCTCCCCTTAATACAGAGGCCACCGCTTCGTACATGGATTAAATTCTAACCAAATGATAATTTGCTGGAGCTGTTTTAGCACCTCTTTCTACATTTGCCACTTTCTAAAAGAAAAGAAATGTACTCAAACTCTCCGAGCTGATTAGAATGCAGTGTTAGGTCTCCAAGTTACATAAATGTTAAAAATACCTCCTGGTCCTTTCCTATATTCACCCTCAACCACCGCCACCCAGCCACCGTGCCCCGAGCATATCCCCCCATGTACCTTCTGAGAACACCTCCCAGTAAGGAGGCATTTAAGCACTCAGGCGGGGACAATCGCCTCTGGACTTCAGCCACTGTCACTTTGTATTTAGATGTGGAGCTCAGGAGCGACAGTCTTCCAGGGACGGAGCAGAAGACCTCGCCGGGGTTCATCACAGCCCCCACCAGCTCCTTCTGACAGGGGAGCCCCAAGGGGTTCTTGGCCATGGAGATGGGACCTGTGAGTGAGGATCAGAGGCAGCAGTCTTGAGGGGACCCCATCCCAGCAAAAGAGTTCTTTTCCAACCGGGACCCAAAGCCGAAAGAGCTCTCTACCCAAATAAACATCACTGCATGTGAGGCTATAAATGGCAGGTTTTTTTTAAAGCCTTGCTCTTCAAAAATAATCGAATCTGAAATTCACAAGTTAACACCTTGGGAAGTTAATTAGTGAAGATCCCAAGCACGGGGGCTTTCATTCTCTAGCCACCTGTTAAAAATCTGTTTAATTAGAGCATTCGTTTTCAAAAAAACTGCTTCGATTCTAAATAAATGGTGATTTTGTTTTTCTTACTGAAGGAACAACCAAAATCACAGGACACACTCAGATCCCTTTGCCAAAAACCTTCCTTCCGTGCAACCGATTGCGGTAGGTTTTTAAATACAAACAAACCTGTTCTGTTACAAATTTACTGGGGAATGGCAGTTTATTTTCTGAGGCATTTTTCTTTTTTAAATCCATTTTCCCCCAGTTGATCTCAAGCAGTTTAACTTCAAGTAACAGACTACCTTTAATTTCGGCCCACTCCCTTTCCCAAAACAGCCAGACTGGAAATCCTGTCAGCCCGTAACTTAATTTCACAAGCCACTCACTCACCAAGTACAATAATCCAATTTTCCAAATCCCCTTCCCACTTCTGCCTGCATAAACCCAGCCCCCACCCACCCCCAGAAAGCTCAGCCTGGTGTTTTCAGAACCCTTTCACAGGTCAGACTGCTTCAGAGCGCTTTCTTGCAGGTCAGAATTAAGGATCCATGCTCTATGCGTATTTGAAATGGACCATAAAAAAAAATCACACTGACTCATTCGACAGTTGAAACTGCCACAGAACCCACCCCTCAACTTAAGGCACGGTGGTGTGGCTTTTCCCCAAATTAAACCGTGTTCACTCCCTCTGGAAGGCTTTCTCAAACCGGGCAAAAACAACCCGGAATTGAAGGAGCAACCTACCCGTTTTCACTCAGGTGGGACAGAAATCCCCTCTCTTCTAGCTCCTAAAACCTGCCTCCCCACAAAGGACCCAGGCAAACCACCGAAAGCCTCCCCGCCCTGCCCTTAAACGAATAACTTCGCCATGCCGTGCAAACCGGGAACCAGACCACAGACCGTGCGTGGCCTTACCTTTGCGGATGACAGTCTGATCGTGCAGAAGCAGGTGCTGCTCGTCCACTATCTGGGGGAGAAACGACAGTTTTCTTAAGTTCCGGGGAGCCTGGGCAGGGGCTAGGATAGTCTGCGGGCCAACGGTCCGGGCAGGAGGGGGCCAGAGCCCAGGCGCTGCTCACCTGCACCTCCTCCATCTGCTGGCCCATGTCGTGAAGGCCCAGGTTCTCCGCCAGGCCCGCGGCGTCCAGGGGGTGCGCGTGGGGGAGCAGCAGGTCCGAGCGGCGGTAGACATCCCTGCGGACGCCCATAGCGCCACCGTCCAGCCCGGAGATGTGGGGTAGCAGGCCGGCTGGGCGCCCGTGGTGCGTGGGCAAGCCAGCCCCGTCCTGGCTCTGGCGGCCGGGCCAGGCCTGCGGCTGACTGCCAGTGGGCGCCGGCTGGTGGAGTGGGTTGATGGCAGCGGCGTACGCTTCTCCCAGATGCGAGTAGGGATCTGCCGATGGCGAGTAGGCCAGCTGCTGGTAGGGAGGTGGAAAGTAAGGTGGTGGCTGGTATTCGGGGACTCCGGTGTGGGAGAGGGGCGGCGCGGGGCTGTAGAGATGCTGCCCGGCCGAGGAGAGGTGGGGGAGACGTGGGTTCCCATTGCTGCTCGCGTCCTGGCGATCCTGAGATAGAGAAACCGACCCCCGGTTAGTACGAAACCCCGCTACTGCGAACCGGCCCCGACCCGCGGCGCTGAGCCGTGCGCCCCCGGCGCCACAACGCGCCAGCCCGGATCCACCCCGCGGGGCCCGCCCTCGGGCCGAAGGGCACCGAGGAGCAACATGCCCCGGGGATTTCGTTGTGAACCGCGTAGGAAAAGGAGATTGGTGAAAGACCTGGAGAGGTGCGCCCTCAAAGCCCCGTGGCGAAAGCCTGGGCGCTCCAACGCCCGAGGGGCTCGCAGGGACCCAGGGCGAGCTCCATGCCCCGGAGGAAGTCCGCCCGCGATGCACGCGGTGCAGCGCGCTCTCGCTCACCAGCCCGCACATGCTCGCGTCGCGGAGCGAATGAACGCAGGGAGGCGGCGGGCGCGGATAAGGCGCGCAGCGCGGGAAGGGCGCATCTCCCCCGCCCCAGGGAATTTCCCCTCCACGCCCTCAGGACAAAGACCTCCCGGCGAGTGACACTCCCTAGCAGGGCCTGCCACCCAGCGCCGCTGGGGAACTCGAGGAGGAACTCTGGAACGAACGCGCCGCATCCGGAGCTGCCCTCCCTGCTAGCGTATCCCACGTGTGCATAGGAAGTGAGACCGCCCTGCTGGCCAGTCCGCGTCCCCACAAGTGGGGACACAAATGGAGACTTGAGGACCCCGAAAATTGGGCAACCTTGCCTGCCCCCGTCCCCTCGCCCCACGGCCGTCCGACTGAGTTCCTAAAGGACGCGTCTCCCAGTGCTCCGGGGTTCAAGGGGCGGTGGGAACTAGGAGAAACATGGCGCTGTCGCCCCCTGGCGGAAGAGCGCGGGGCTGCTAGCAGGGGCACCCCCTCGAGGTACCCAGGGCGCGGTGCGCTCCCGCGGGCCCCCGGCCCAGCTCCCCTCACCCAGCGCCCGGGCGCACGCCTCCCGCCACCTGCGTCGTCTTCCTCTTCCCGCTCGACACCTCCCTCCCTCCCACTCTCCAAAACTCTAGCCCAACCTGTCCGACAGGCTGGAGCACTCCGAGCGCTTACGGCCCCATCTGGCTTCCAACACCCCCCTCAACACTCCCCAGCCCCCACTTCTCCTGAAAGCCAAACTTAATGTTGTTTTCTTCTTTCCCGAGAAGGTAGCGGGGCAGGTTGACAGGCCCGCCTCGGAGGCGACTCCGCGAAGGTGTCACTGGCATGTCGCCTCGCCTGACCCCTTTGGACGGAGATTTCGTGCGTAAAAGCCACGTCTAAGGAAGGGTTGTAGACGCTCTTCCGAGAAAACGGGAAGAAGGGCTGTTTTGCTTCGCGTGAAACCGACCGGTAAGCTTTGTGGGCGGGATTCACCATTCTCTCTCCAGGCCCTGCTCCCGGGGCTAGAGCTTTAGGAAAAGGCCCGATTCAGGAAGGGGGTCCCGGAGACACGGACTAGGGGGTGTCCGGAAAAGTGGACCCCGCCCCATCGAGGGGCAGCGGCGGGCGCCTGCTTGCGGCTCCTGCACCCTCGCCCCCGACCTCGGTACTCGGGCGGGGCCGGGCTGCGCCCACGTGCCCAGCTCACCTCGCAGTCCTCTTCATACTTGACATTATCAGTTAGTTTCCACAACATGGCGTCTTGCGTCCCCCAAAACAGCCGCCAGTTAAATCCAGGCTCCCCCCACCCCCCCAGCGGTAAATCCAAAATTGGGGTCACGGTGACCAGGCGTCTGCCACCGCTCCCGCCGCGCGCGGGTCTCGCTTAACCGGTCACGGGGCGCTCATCCGCGGCTCTGCGAGCGTAGATGCAGCTGCCGCCGGCGTACAGGCCGCTGGCAGGGACCCGGGAAGCCGCGCCCTCACAGCGAGTCCCGGCGATAGCCGGGGGACCCGGGAGCCTTAATGAGAAGGAAATTATCATAACTCCTCCCCGGGGGCCGGCGCGAAGGCCCGGGCGCCGGGCGGGGCGGCCCCCAGCCAGTCCCAGCCTGGCTCCGCCCCGCACCCGGGCAGGCGCCGCGCGAACGCTCAAGATGCAGGGGGCAGCAGAGGAGTGGGCGGCACCTCTCCGAGCGCCTCGGACTGGCCAAGCTGGGGTCCTCCGCCGCGCCTTCCGTCCCCACCGTGCGCACCCGAGGTTGGCCGAGCTGGGGACCCGACTCTGAGAGCCCCCCTCTTTCGCCTGGAGCGCTTTCCCCCACCTTCTAAAAGACGTCACGCTGCATTAGAGACCCCCGACTTCGGGGCGTCTCAACAGCGGGGGTCCCCTTCTCTCCTGAAACGTCTTCCCCCACCCGCTCCGGACAAAGCTCAGGCTGGATCCTGCAGCTAGAATCCCAACTTCTTTGAGACGTTCTCTTCCTGTCCGGCTCCATCCAGTACCTTCGAGGAGATGGGGGCGGCAGGCCTTCAGGGGAGTCTGTCTACCCCAAGCGCCTCGGGGCTCCACTCGCACCGAAGTCCAGGGCCACAGAGGCGCCACCTTCGCCCGAAGCTGCATCCCCCCGTCGCCTGTGGCCAGGGGGAAACCCTTGCACCCTCGCCCAGCCCTGCCCCGCGCCAGCTCTGCAGCTGCCTCCGACTGACCAGACACTCCGAAGCCTGAACTCAGCGGAGAAAAGAGGTGCGGGGCCAAATAAGACCCAAGAACCACGGGCGGAGCCGGGGGAGGGGGGGCGTGGGGGTGTGGAGGCAGGGAGGTAGAGGAGAGGGAGGGGCTGGAGAGGCCCCCCCCGGAGAGGTGAGCACCCCAGTTCCGCAGATTTAGGCGGAAAACGAAATTTCCTTTCACATGAACTTGGCCTCTCCCCGCAATATGTATTTGCCACTGAAACTTGAAAGCAACGGGCAACATTTTTTAAAATGTAAAGAAACGAAATCCACGGCCCCAATGATTGTAATTGACTTTTTTCACTGCCAGGTGAAAGTCGGTAATTCTGAAGGGCGAATTTTGTTGGGACGCTCCATCTGGGCATTTGAGCTAAACGTTCTGAGGGAATCGGAGAAGGGGACCAAGGACTGGATTCCCAACACAGTCGTCAATGCTTTTCAGTCCAGCGTCGGTACTGGAGTGGACGCTACTACCTGACCCCAGAAGATTGCATCCACCGCCTTCCCACTGCTCCTCGGGTTTGTTTAAGCTTTAGCATTTCTAAAACCCAGCTGGGCCTAAAATAAGAACTAAAATATAGGCAACCTCCAAGCGAAGTGTCCTCCTCCTCGCCTTAAGAGTGGGCAGATCCGAGGTGATCATTCTGACCGGATGTGACAACAAATCTGGAAATGAGACCCCTGGGGGCTTTAGGGCATATTTTCGGCACTAAAAAAGTACAAAGGACAGTGCACAGACGACCCCTGACACCGTGCTTCCCACACGCCGGGACCTGGGGGGTCAAAGAAAAAACCACAGAAGCAGCGCTCCGGATGGGTATTCAGGGGTGGGGCCAGGGAGGGAACCTGCGCCCTGCGGGAATCTCACCAGGGGCCCGGCAGGCACACTGGCGCCCCCCGCGTGGAAGGCTGGGGTCCTGGGCACTCCAATGGGGAAGTTGTGGCGCCTCGTTCGGGAGCCTCTGACTTCCAGGTCAGTGTCTCGGAACCTCTCCTCCACGCTGGGCCTTCTAAACCTCGGTCTTAACTGGGAGACCCGGCCTGCGGTGCAGCTTGAACAAGCTGTCTGGTCTACGCAGGTGACTTTTCCTCTGGGCAGGGTGGGGCGGGCTGAGCAGAAAAGTGCCTTCCCCCACCCCAGACACACACAGTCTTTCATTCCTTCCCGCCCCAGCGCTCGCCCAGCCACCCGGAGGGACGGAATTTCCTCCCAGCCCGAAGCGTCTTTGGCAGAGGCAAAGGGAGACCGTCAGGTTCGGAGGGCCTCCGTTCACGGACCCCGAGTTTACGAACCGCTTGGCAAAAGCCATTCATTCCCAAGGAAAGCTCCCTGGACCCGGGCGGCTCCGCGTCTCCCGAGGGATCGCGCTCCGACTAGATCGCTCCTTCCGCGCCCTGCGTGTAGAAGGGGGCTCAGATAGACCCTCTATCTTCTCGGCCAGGGAGACCCTGCCCAAATCGCACACCCTCGGCTTCTGGGCCGGAACCTAAGCACACGCGCCTTGGTAAGCGCGCCGGAAGCCTCAGTCCTTTAAGTTCAACTATTCTCGGAGCAGCAGGATCGGGTGGGGAGGGGGGGGCGGGTGGCGCGCTCCCGCAAACCAGACGGACCTCCCTCCAGAGCCCTGAGCCCCCGCCCCCTCGCGCACGAAGACGCGCGATTGTGTAACCGTGCCCTCTGGGCAGTCACCGCCCGGGAAGGGGACCCCCAGGACCCCCCAGGGCTTAGTGCCACCAAACTGTGAACAGAATGTTGGAATCCCCGGGGCAAGCCTCGCAGGCTGCCTCGCACAGTCAGGAATATCGAGGGGATGGGTTGTCAGGCTCTGTCGCCCCCTAGGGAGCCAGCACACACGCTGAAGCCCTGGAACGAGGCCCCCAGCCGCTTCGTTGGCCCAAGAAACGCGAGACAGAAGGTGACGGGGCGTCTGCAAGGGCAGCAGCGCCCCCACTGTGCAACCACCTCCTGTGAGGTGTAGGCGGGCGCCTCGGGATAGAGGGCTCCAGACCCCGGGCGGGAGTCCCCCAGCCACCCCCACCGCACACGGAGACAGGAGGCGGGGCAGGTATAGCTGGCTTAGGGCTGGCCGGTGACTCCTCTTCGCTCCCCAGAGAGGGGGAGCCCGAGCTCCAGGGATGGCCTCGGAGCGTGTCCCGCCCCTCGGAACAGCGTGACCTCTGGCTGGGACCCGTTCGGCAGAGCCGAAAAGGCGGGGCTTGCGGCCGTCCAGGAAGAGGGCGCCCGTTCCCGCGACCTACCGTCTAGGGCACCCGCTGGACAGACACCGTCAAAGAGCGCCCGAACTGTCTAAACCCACTAAGGCGCACACCCGGCGGCGCTGTATGCATCAGTTCACGGCCACTTCGAAATAACAGGAATAGTGTGCGAAGCGCGACTGCACACCTATAGATGCTTCTTAGCCTCCGTCCAACCCCACTGCTCCATTTTCTGCTCACTTCTACGCGCAACCCGCCGAACCGTGTGTTGGCAGGGGCTTCGCAGTCTTTGGTTCTTCCGCGCAAACATGGGCTTTCCCCCAAATGGGCAAAAACCAGACGCGGAGCCGAGAGGCCCGTAGGCCCCCTGTGTCCGGGGAGGGCCCCGATCCATCTCTGTTCCGGGTCGGGTACGCGCGTTCGTCGGCCCCGAGCGCTGGCCAGGCGGCGAGGTCGTGGTATAGTCTCTAACTCAACTACCGTCGACCCATTTCGCAGCAGGCGAGGGGGCATTTTCGGTTATCCAACCACCGCAAAACCTGAACCTTGCCTGCAGTTCAAGGCTACCTCCCTAGTGTCTTTCGGGGACCTACTAGAGACAAGCCTGGCTCTCGCCTCCCCTGCTCCGGGGACCCCCGCCCTCCAGAGGCCTCGAAGGGCTGCGGAGCGCCTGTCACCTCCCCCCCGGCACATCCTTGAGCAACCTGACCGCTCCAAGCGACCATACAGCGCCAAGCCAGCGAGGGCCAGCGGCCCTAATGCACTTATCTGGTCGCCGCCGGGCAAGGAAGAGGCCTGCTGCGGCCAGGAGCTGGGCGGCGCGACTCCGATGCCCGCGCCAGAACCGTGCAGCGCCCAAGAGCCACCCGGCACCCCGCACGGGCGCCCAGGGCACAGAGCCGCATCCTCGCCCTTGGCAGCTTGGCCTCCCGCACGCCTCTCCTCCCTGCTGGTCCCTGGAGTCGCAGCTGCCCTCCGTCCAACCCCTTTCTCCTCACCCCTCGGAACTGGAAATTCATGTCGCCAACTCTTCACCCCTCAGTGACTTGAGAATTTTAAGGATAGGAGACACGCACGTTGAGCTTCCCAAGGGCCAAGTCCGGGGCTGTAAGGTGCTCTGAGCGTTTATTTAATTAACGGAAGGGGGAGGGGGGCAATTCGCAGGCCAAAGGGCCATCCCGATTGGCGGACACACCTGAAAGGTCCTCTTACTCCTCCCCTCCCCTCCTCCCCTCGGAAAGGAGCAACTGGCGGCCGGAGAAGGGTCATCCCCGGTGTCTGTGTGTGACAGGCCCGGTAGGGCGTCTTCCATCACGAAATTGTTTTAAATGGGGTAGATGTCTCTCTGCCAAAGGACATTTTTAATCTATTTTGTCTCCAAGGCCAAACCTATTCCCATTTCCGTGAATTCCCAGCTGTTATTTCCAGCTTTGATCTGCTTCAGGCACCTGGCGGGGTTTCCAGGTAAAATCAAACCAGGGGCCCCCACATTTGCCAGGAGAGAAGAAGGTGGATGGGTCTGGGGTCTTCTTCAGTGGCACAGAGATTTGCCACTGAAGGTTATCCGTCCTGGCTGCCTTCAGAAAAGAAGCCCAGGGCCCTGAGACGGAAACAAAATTGCCGAGGGTCCAGTGAAATATGGTCTTCTTAAGGAAGACTGGAAACGCAGACATAAACACTGTTTATTGATTAAACCATCTGCTCGGACACGACCGGACTCACTCCGATGATCCAGGCCACCAGCAGGAGAAATCAGGTTTGCACAATTCGGTGGGTTACCCTGGGTCCCACATGGTGTCCACACCAAACCTGCCCTGGCAACCCCCAAAAAGTTTTTCCACCACCACCACCCCCCCTCCGCCGCCCCAGTCCACCCCCGGGGAAGACCAGTTGAAAACTTATCCACAATTCTTCTAGAGAAAGAAGTGGTAGGAAACACTGCAGGTTTCAACCCCACCTACTGGTAAACTCGCTCCCAGTTTCGAGTTTCCATCTCCAGTGGCCTTCGAAGGCAGTTTTTAAACTGCACCAGGAAGCTTTATGATAGAAGTATCTGTGGACAGAAACAGACCTTTTTACATTTCTCCGAACAAAAAGCGATGGGAGTAGTCACACTTACTGTGTAGGGGGCTGGCACCTTCGCTCTGGACCACCACTTCGGGCAGAAAGAGGCAGGAAACAAGCCTACTGAAAAACGAGCCTATCTGAAGGGGTAACTGGGATCGCTCATAGTCTTCTCTTCTAAGATCAGCACACACTCGGCTTTTTGGTCTGGCTGTAGGAACAGCTACAACCAGGGCCACACTCGGGGAAGCAGCTGTTCCCCGCAGTGGGACAGCCCTGGGGGGGGGGGGGAAGGGCGCAGAGGGAAAACTGACTTTTTTACTTCCTTATGGTTTCGATTTTGTTTTCTCTAGGGGAGGGGTTGCAATGGTCTTGTTTTAATTATTTTTTACAGGCATACACTAATCACTGTTAACCTCCTGATTGTATTTCAAAATTTCTACCAGACAGGAAATTTTTTGTTGTTATGTTTCTAGTCTTCTTTGTTGCAGTGGTCTCATGCGTTTATCATTAAAAAAAAAAAATGCAGTGACCACTACTGTTAATGCCCAAATATATCATCTGACCTCAGGTACGAGTGAGTACCTGTGAGGGTCACAAGGCATGACTATGAAAAATTGGCACTTGGGCAAGGGTTCAGCCTCCCCGGGGTCCCTCTGCTCTAGACAGTTTCCACTGGTCGGTTCTGCCGGGAGACTCCTTTTGGACTGCAGTCCAGGGAGTCCCTTCCTGCCCCGCCCACTCTCTGAAGCATCCTAAGCTGGGTGTCTTGTCCTCACGTGGCACGCAAACATTGGTTTCCCGGCACCTGGTGCCTAGCTCCCAAGTTCTGCGTGTGAGAACTCATTTCAGTGGGGCCATTAGCTCAAGAACAGCAAAACATTTTAAAAAGCCAAAATGGCACCATGGCAACCCAGGGATCTGGAGGGAAACCCCAGCCAGCAGAAACCAACACCACATGAAAACCAGAACCTAAAAGGAGGAAAAGACAGTATATTCTCTAGATCCATTCTAGAACAGGAAATAAATATCACATCCCACAGCCAGGCACACACATCGAAAAATCTGAGAGACTAATACCTATGTATATATTCTTTTTTCACCTGAACAAACTCTTTAGCCTCGAAAACCAAGAAGTGGAAATGTTTTATACCAACATTTTCTCTTGCCAAGAAGTGTAGATGGGCTCCGAGCAGATCCAGAATACCGCCCTCCTCTTCCTCATCCACACTCCTAGGCAATGATGAGCTTTCATGTTCTACTGCATAGGCAGCCCTGTGACAACCAGGCCCAATTTCATCTATTTGTCAGTTGGAAAGTTGTCCTCCATCCACAGTGTGTGAACCCCCAGTCTCAGGCCCCCTGAATCTGGAGCCTGTGGCTAAGACCCACAGGCATAAATGATTCCTATGAGAACACGTGTGGACTCTCCTTCCTTTGTTTATGGGTGAGATTCCAGCCGTGTAGAACCGGTGCAGGTTCCCAAACCGTAATTTCAGACCGTAAGAGATTCCTCTCTTCCTCTCTGTGAGCTAGGTCATGTAAAGACTTTTTCTATTGAAAGGATGTTCTTTAATTTTATCACACATTGGCCTTTTGCACAACCGGTTTACCCTGCTCAGAACCGCTCATTTAGACGTTGATTTTGTCGTGCCTTAAAGAAACAGTTCTCCCCTCATATATACTATTAGTTATAAAAATTCTATACTTCAAATGGATTTGGGGGAAGAGGAAGCAAAAAAAGAATTTGATCCTTTCTGTCTGTCTCCTCCCTCACCCAGGGGATTTGATTAAAAATTCTATTTTTCAATTATATTTAGGAAAATGCAGAGGCCCCAAAAGAGGTCATTACCAGAAACCAGAGCTTCCCCAGTGTGCCCCATCCACACAAGCCAGCCACCTGTCTGCACCGCCATCCCTGGGACAAGTCAGCAGCCACGAGCTCCTCTCACCTGGGCCGCCTGGCTGGACACTCGGCTGTTGATCCCCCCCACCGCCCCCCAAAGAAGGGGAAGTCAGTTACAGGAGGATAATGACCAGGGCTGGAATCAGGGTGAGGGAGCAACATTTAAGAAGCCACCAGTAACACTCAGTCATGCAGACACTCATTTTAATGCACTATTTTCAGAAAATTAAAGCGAACACCAAACATCCTTGATGAACAAAATATCAAAAATCTTAAGTGAAGACAATCTACAGTTGTTTCTTTCACGAACCTGTGTCATTGACCAGTAGAAACAATCATTTCTAATCAGCCCCTGTGTCCCCTCCCAGGAGGGTTGGGGACAGTTGACAATGGCAGGCGAACCGACTGGGCAAGGAGGGGCTTTGATTCATTTTTTTCTGCTTGGGGGGCCATTTTATAAGTGTCCACAGGGGCAAACATTTTCTGTAACCTCAGGCTCCAGAATTGCCTGGCCTCGCCTGCAAGGGGGGGGCCCATGCCCCCGGGGTACTGGTACTGAGGAAAAAAAAAAAACAGGGTCCCAAATAGTTGAAATGTCCTATTGCATTTAGGAGAGGGACTTGCCCGTGACACGAGAAGACTGGTGGTGTGCACTTCTGGAGCTCACCACACCCTCACATCTTTCCCCGGTGAAGACCACGGCTCGGGAGCCAGGCGGTTTCCAAATCCTGACTGCATACCTTAAGCAAAATATTTCAGCTCTCCAGTGCCTCAGCGCTTGCATCTGCAGACTGGAGACAATTGTACCTACCTCACAGGGTTGAAGATTCAATAGATAAACTGTGTAGAGTGTATCCAACCATGCCCGATAATGAAAATGTTACCTAGGATCGGTTACTATTGCTAACACCGGGCGCCTACTTACCCGCAGAGCACAGCCCACCGTCTGTGCCCGTGGCGGAAACCTGCTGCTCAGGCTAACCCACATACCCACACACGCCCACGCCCCCAGGGTCTGGTCGGTTAATCAGCAAGTGAGAGGAGCTTGCAGACATTCCTTCCTTGTTCAACTAGTAGTTCCCCAAGTCTCTGCCAGGCTATCAACAGGCAGGCCGTGTGCTCTCCTGTGACTTCTATTCTAGAAGGGGAGGCATGCAGTCCTCGTTCAGCCATGGTTTTGAGGGCCTGCAATGGGCTAGGTTCTGCCCCAAAGTGACGAAAAGTCACGCAAGGTACGCCAGCATGGAGATGTGGCATTCGGTACCAGAGTTTTGCCATGACTAATGTGCTCCCATACACAAGGCGCACCCATGTATAATGTGCATCCTTATTTTTCCCTCGAAAATTTGGGCAAAAATGTGTGCCTCATACACGGCAAAATAGAGACTACTGTGGGATGAAGGAAGGAAGAAGCACTGTTCTAAGCCCTTGGCCCGTGTGATCTCATTTAATCCTCAGAGGAAGCCCACCAGCTGGATGCTCCTACTGTTTCTGTTTGGCCTTTGTGGGAATCCGGGATGTAGAGGTTTGGGGGACTTGCCCTTGCAGGCCTGGCAGGTGGCAGACATGGGTAACCCAGGTCACCGCTGACCTGTCTGTTGAAGACTACACACAGTGAGGGCCCGCGGGCTGCCAGGGCCCTGAGGAAATGCAGACTTACCTTTTCCAGGTGGGGTGCCTAGTGTGGACTGGGGACACGGGCCCTGGCGTGGCAGCAACAGGTTCGGCTTCCGTCACTGCCCCCTCAGCACAGAAGAAAACGTGCCCATTCCTCGGAGTCATGCTGTGGGAGGGGTTATTTTTTGCCAAACAGGTAGCTAAAAAAAAAAAAAAAAAAGGCACATTTGATTTAATATTTATCAGTCATTTGTGTGACTTTTGCAAACCATTTGTGCTACTTGCCCGTTTTCCTGCCAGGCCATCTTTCCTTCTTTATTTGCTCAATGACTTACATGAATGCGTTACTATTTAGGCCTTTAATGCAGCTGGTGTTGGGGGAGGGGGGATAGGGAGGTACACATGGTCTTTAGCAGACAGACCTCATCTTTATTTTCCCCAGATGGGGACTTCACAGTGCGCCTGCGCCAACTGAAATGCCACTTGTGATCTTGTACGTCGACCTCCACGTGCATCTTTCTGCTCCTTCCCTCCTCGTGTCCTTTCACGGAGGAGTCCTACACCAGTGCCGTGTCCGCGCTCGCCTCTCACCCGGTTTCCAGTCTGCCTCGCCGCTCTGATTCACGTCTTCCAGAGAAGTCCTAGAATCCGTGGTCACCTTCTTCCCCACCCCTTCACACACACACACACACACACACACACACACTTTGCATTGATTTTGAGTGGAATTACTCACGATGTAGAGACACAAAGATCTCGGGTCCGTACCCTCACGGGGTTGAGATGAGGTGTCTCGCAGATCTAAAAGAGACCAGAAAAAGGAAGGCCAGCGGCAGAGTCCTTGCAGGATGATTTTATCCCCCCAGGGGACCTGTGACAATATCTGCAGGTATTTCTGGTTGTCCCAGCTGGGGGAGGATGAGCCTGGCGTCTTGTGGGTGGTGAGGGGTGCTGCTGAGGGTCACAGTGCACACGACAGCCCACAGGACAGAGAGCTGTCTGTCCGAAATGTCCCTCGGAATCCGGCAGGGGGACCTGGCGGAGGCCCACCAGGGTACAGAGTGCAGGGACTTACCTGCAGCCTAGCCCAGGGCTCCTCCATCTCCTGTGGAAGGAGGCTCAGGGCTCAGGGTCAGGTGCACGGTGGAGGTACCGGCCCTTTTCCTCTTAGGCCCCCTTCATTAGGGTGCAGAACATAGGCTTCTATAACATTAACTCTTACCATATGAGGGGGGACCCCCAAAAACTGGCATTATGTTCTGCAGGGTGGGTCCTTTGTAGGAAAGGCTTCCCCTGCTAGGTGAGTGTTCTAGGAACCCACCTGTATCAGTGCACCTGCTGGCATTGTTGTGAGAGGCTGCGTTCGGCTTCGGTGAATTTTTTGGGGGAAGACTTTCAGTGCATTTGCCCATTTCATGATGGGTGATTTATAAGCACACCTGCCCGCGCCGTGCTGAGTGTTCAGCAGTTTTTGACCAAAAACGGCATGACCCCCGTGCCCCACTCTCCCTATTCACCCAGCCTCACCCTTAGTGACTTTTTTTTGTTTCCCCGGATGAAAAATGTCCTCAAAGAGAAACGTATTGCTGATGTGGAAGAGCTGAAACAAACAAACAAAAATGGCAGAAGCACTAAAAGGCATCAAAATCGACGCGTTCACACACTGTTGTGAGCTGTGGAACAAATGTCTCGATAGGTGCATCGCATGAAATGCAGAGCACATTGAAGGTGACTGACGTTCAAACATGTAGAATAAATGCACAGTTTTTTATAAATAAATTCTGGGCTTTGGGGGTCTCCCCTTGTATATATTTCTTTCTTTAACATTTTAAATCAACTTTCTTGATGTCTAATTCTTTATGCTATGAAACGTACTGATTAAGAGCACAGTTTGATGAGTTTTGACATTCGTTTGCGCCCATGTCACGACCATCCTATTCAAGGCGTAGAAAGTCTCCCTCTCTCCAGACTGTCCCCTCCCGCCCCTGCGCTGTCAAGGGTGCCCCATCTCCAGGCCTGGGCAGCCATCAATCTGCTTCTATCACTCCGGGTGACTTCAAACTGTCCTCGAATGTCACAGAAATAAAATGTATGGAGGTGTGTACGCTTTTACGTCTGGCTTCTTTTGCTCGGCGGAATGTCTGTCTTTGAGGTGACCGGTGCTGTCGGTGTGCCCGCGTCCCCTCCCTGGGTGTGGCTGAGCGATGGCCCATTCATTGCGTTTGTTCATTCAGTCACCTGTTTGTTGACTGACGTTCGGATGATTTCTGGCTTGTCCTCATCAGCGCTTGCTGCTGCAACAAAACAGAGACTGGGTGGCTTGCGAACACCCGATGTGTATTTCTCACAGGGCTGGAGGCTGGGAAGTCCAAGACCAAGGTGCCACTCGATTCAAGTGTCTATGAAAGCCTGCTGCCTGCTTCCTAGCCATGACAGAGGGTGAGGGGCGCTAATCCCACTCACGAGGGCACCCCCCATGTCCTCTGATCTCTTGGGGTTTAAATCCTGGGACTGGCATTGCTGGGTGTTATGATAAGAACATGGGAAACTTTGTAAACAAACACATTGCTGGTTTTCCAATGCGGCGACCCCATCGCGCCCGCAGTGGCCGAGGGCCCCTTTGCCCTACACCCTCGCCAGCACTCTGCGCCAGCTGTCTGCTGGTGTCTGTCCTTCTGGTGCGTGTCAGGGGCGTCTCCCGATGGTTTTAATTTGCATTTCCTTATTGGTAGACGATGTTGAGAATGTTTTTTCAATGTGCTTTTGTCTTCGTTTGTCCAAATCGTTGGCTATTTTTTTTAACGGGGTATTTGCCTTAGTATTGAGTTGCAGGATTTCTTTATTCTGAACACGAGTCACCCTGCGATTTTCTTAGCAGCATCTTTTGACAGGCAAAATTGTCAATGTGGGTGACGTCCAGCTTACGGTTTTTAGTAAGTTTGTGCTTTCTGTGTACTCTTTAAGAAACCTTTGCCTTGCCCTAGATCATGAAGAATTTTCTATGTTTTCCTCAAGAAACTTGACAGTGTTAGCTCCTATTTTTCACTTCTGTGGACATTTTGCATTCGTTTGCGGATGTGCGCTCGGTTGGTACGCACGGATATCCGGTTCCAGCACAGTCGGTCACGAGGCCACCTTCCCCTCACTGAGCGCCCTGGACACCTTGGTGGAAGGTCCACCGACCACACAGCTGTGGGTCTAGTTCTACATTTTCTTCCCTCCTTCTGCCAATAACACACTCTCCTCCTCGTCATAAGTCCTGAAATGACATGGCGTTCTCCTTAAATTTGCTTGTCCTTTAGAACTCTTTTGGCTAATCTAGATCCTTTGCCTCATCATAGAAATTTTAGAGTCAGATGATCAACTTTTACCAAAAATAAAAAAAAATACCACTGGTTTTTGTTCAGATTACATAGTACCCATGGCTTGCCTTGTGGAGAACTGTTATCCTAGTAGATCCGAGTCTTCCACATCACGAGCATGACCTATTTTTTCCATTTATTTGTGTCTTTTGCTTCTCTTGGCATTATTTGGTAGTTTTCTCTATACCGGTCACTCACATATTTTGTTAAATTTATTTCTGAGTTTCTAAAATTGTTGGATGCTACTGGACATGGTTAGGCCTATTTCAAATGTTGTTATTGTTCTTTTATTTCAATTTTTTGTTGTTTGTTGCTAGTACATAAAGATAAAGTTGCTTTTTAAATTAAAAAAGTTTTATATTGCCCTCACATCCCAAGGTCTTGATAAACTCACTTATTAGTTCTACTCACTTTTCAGTCGATCCCTTAGGATTTTGTACCTAAACAGCTTCCCTTCTCCCTTTCCATCCATACGGCTTCTGTTCCTGCCCCAGCCCCAGCCCAGCGTGTGATTTCTGGGAATTTTCAGCCCGCTGCTCTCCAGGTGGTGGCTGTCTGCCTGCCCCAAGTTACAGATAGGAATTGGCTCACACGGTTACAGAGGCAGACAAGTCCCAAGATCTGCAGATAGCAAGCTGGAGACTCCAGCAAAGCCGATGGTGTGCATTCCAGCCCAAAAGCCAGCGGGCTTGAGACCCAAGAAGGGTGGAGGGTCACTTGTAAGCCTCAAAGCTGGAAGGACTGGTGTGCTGGCTCAGCAGCCAGGCAGGGCTTCCCTCTCGGTTCCATTCAGGTCTCCGGCCCATGGCAGGAAAGCCACCCCATTAGGGAGGGCCATCCGCTTTACTCAGTCTAGGGATTCAAATGCTAATCTCCTCCAGGATAACTCCTCACAGACACACTCACAATAAGGTTTGGCCAAATGTCTGGGCACCAGGTGGGTCGTCAAGTTGATACACAGAATCCCCCATCACCGCATCTATGCAAAACTCAGGGGGCTCCTGGAGATTTCGGGAGAACCTTGTCTGAGTGACTCCCTCCACTCCAGTTCCTCGAGTCCTAACCAGCTCAGTCTTCCCGAACGCCAATCCCTGCCTCCCTGGACTGCCTACAGAATTGGCCAGGTCCAAGGCAGAAGGAAAATCCAGGCCCTTGTTCCAAAGCTCGGACTTTCAGGATAGTACCAGCAGGGCGGTAGGGCCAAGCCGGAGGTCCTTCTAGTCCCAAGATCCTATGCACAGCTGTGCACACCCCACAGGCCAAGTGCTGCCGACCACACAGCACGCATCGCCACCTCGCTCTCGGGATCCACGACCTTCTGACGCAGGTGCGCCGTGTCTGAAAAGAGCTGTTTCGTGTATTTTACTCAGTTTTGCAGTTGTTTTCAGCAGAGAGGCCAGGCCATGGTGAATTGCTTCCAGTCACTGGGGCTGGAAGTGGAGTTACCTTTCACGTATATTTCGTGTACCCGTGCCAGGTACCATGGTCGGCGACTTCATTATTTTTAAAATTACATTTCATGGAAATACACGACTGCGTTTGTCTTCTGAAATATTCAAAACGCGCCAGCTAACGCTATCATCCAACGCGATCCGCATTCCCAATTCTAGCTCCGCCATGCTCCCGCTCTGCTTCTCGAGAAGTAACTTGTGATGTCGGCTTGGATGGTCACCTGGGTCAGGACCCTCTGTCAGCGTTTACCTGCGTGTCTCCGAGCCCATTAGAACCACCGTGCCTTTTGGCCTACCCAAGACCCAGACATCCTACACCGGGGCATTTGCCGAAGGAAAGTGAAAACATGCCCAGAAAGGGGCCACAGTGGTGCCTCCGGGAGGGACGTTCACGGTTACGCCAAACCACCCAGATGTCGATCAGCAGGGGGACGGATAAATGAACCGTGGTATACCCACACCACGAAGTTCTGCCCAACAGGAGAGAAGCACGAACCATCCCTGGGCACCAGAGCATGCATCTCACAGGCACACCATCATGTATACATACACACACTATGGAGTTCAAAGTCAAGAACAGGTGAAGCTCACCCATGGTGGTAGAAGTCAGAATAGTGCTTTCCTTATTTGAGTGGAGGGAATGAACTGGAAAGGACAGGGGGATCTTGCGGGGTCCTGGATTGTCCCAGAGCTTCACGTGGGTGTAGGTGACGAGAGCGTGTTCCCTCTGTGAATGCTGATTGTGCCGCACACTTAAGAGGTGGCTCCGTAAAATAATATGGAATGTCAACTGTACTTGAAAATTTTAAATAAACACATGAAAGAAGAATAATGATGTTTGGATACGTTTGAGGAGGCAGGTAAATTGTAAACACAGAAGACGGGGGTGTTTCCCCTCTAGGAAGCTGGAGTCTCGGGCTTTGTAAATGAGACAATGGTGGATCTCCATGAGAATATTCTTCTTAGGTTCCATTAGGAACAGCAGCAAGCCCAGTGCCTGGAGTCCAGCAGGGAAGGAAGACCAGCTTTTAAATACAATAGAAACCTTCTGGATTGCTTGTTATTTCTGTGACTGGGGAAGGCCTCCGGGGCTTTCTGGCAGGCTCTCCCTCCCCCTCCCACCTTCCCTTTCCCCCCACACCACCACCTTCAGGCCTGAGTATCTCCTGTTTGACTGAAGGGAAATGGATAGGTTCGCTGAAGGGAAATCCAGCAAGTTCTGGGGAGATAATAGGGGTGCCTCTGGTCTTGGGGGGAGGGAGGGGGAAGTGGGGTTTGGCTGGTGGCTGTGGCCAGTGTCCCAAGGTTAACGCTGACATCACTGAGCACCAACCGGGGCCCCTTCAGAAATGTTGCAGTCTCCATCCACTCCACACCCCAAAAGTTTCCCCTGTGGACAGGGGTTGGGAGAGGAGGGAGGGCCCTTTCTCATTTCTCAGCACCGGGAGCTGATGGAGGGAGCTTGGGTGCCCCATCCCATCAGGAAGGTCTTCACCCCAGCGGTCGGGGAGCCAGGGAGGGACTGAAGCGGAGACCTTCAGTGGGGGCTGTGTTCCAGGCCGCGGTTACAGGGTGATGTCTGTGCGCTGGTGTCATTTAACCGTCCTAATAACCCCACGGGATGGGAACACCGATCGCAGTCCTGTCGCTGATAAGGACGCAGTGTTCAGGGAGGACTGCCCAAGGCCCCAGACCCCAGACACTGGGGGTGGAAGCTGGGCCTGGCTATTTGAGGCCAGTGGTCGGTACTAACCACTATGCTCTCCTGCCTCCCACGGCAGGGCAAGCCCTCCTGGACGGAACACACAGTTCACGTGAACCAGTAAGTGTGGATGAAAGACCCGCAGCGCGGGCGCCCACGGGGACGGCCCGGGCTCTGCAGCGACGAGGGCTGGCGGCCAAGCCTGCGTGGTGCCTGCCCCACCTGCCCTGGGCGGAGTTGTGTGTGACCTCATCTGAACCTCACGAGGGCCAATGTGACCCACCTGTCCTGTTCACACTCCTATTTCCGGGTGAGGAAAGAGCTCAGGGATGTGAGCAGGGAAGCTGGGGGCTTGGCCGACCCCAGAGCCAGCGGGAAGCTGGGCACAGCCTGCGCTCAGGTCATTGGCCCCACGGCTCTGGGTTCAAATCCCGCCTTCATCTGTCACTAGCAATTTACACAACCGCTCTGTGCTTCAGTTTCCACACACGGCAAACACAAGCGACATTCTCAGCCTCTTGGATTTGAGGCGGGGAGGAAAGTGAAAAGCAGCGTCTGCCAAGCCCTGGCTGGGCCCTGGACGTGGGGACCGATCTTCAAAGGTCACTGTGTGGTGTGTTCAGTGCCCATAGCGTTCTGTACCCTCGGCCTGAATAACTGGTCCCCTCTTGGACCAGGTGTTGGTCACACATGTCACCTTCTCAAACTGGCCCTCCCAGTCCTCCAGGTCCACCACGTCCCTCCACCCTGGAATTCCCTGTCCCTGCCCTGACTTGTCCCTGTTGCATTGTTCACCCCACAGGTATTTATGGCCGGCCTCCCAGGTGCCAGACCCGGCGCTGGGAGCTCAGAGGCGAGCAGAGAGGCCCAAACCTCCCGTCCCTGGTGCTTGACAAACCTTGGCAAGTGATTACACAACCAGCCCGACGCTGACAGAAGCGAAGCTGTGATGAAATGGGGGTGCCGGGGGTACAAGGCGGCCCGGCCTCGTCTGGGGGTGTGACAGGTTTCCAGATGAGGTGACCCCGAAGTCATGAAGGTTCTGTAGGACAGAGTTGCTCTTTAGAGGAAGCAGAAGGGAGGGGAGGGGAGGGAGGTCAGGCCCTGGGGCGTTCTGAGCAGGAGCCCAGCTCGGGAACTGGGAGGATGGATGGGGTCAGGAGGTCAGTGGTTCCGTTAGGTCCACAAACATCCCTCCTGTTATGATGATCACCACGCGTGTTTGGTAAATAAGATGCCCCTGAAGTTGCAGGGGTGGCGGCTGAGGTGGCCTCTGTTGGGTCACAGACAGCACTCGGGATCCTCCAAGGTGCCAGGTCTGGCTCAGGGGTGGTGGGGGAGCAAGGCAGCCAAGCCCCTGCTCCCGAGCTTACCATGGTGGTGGGGGGAGGGTGGTCAATGACGGCCAACCTAATACCTAAGACAGGCCAGGTGTGCCGGTGAAGGAATGGTAAGCGGCAGGATGGAAGGGCGCGGGGTCTGAGACAGAGTCGGTGAGAAGCCCTCCCCGTGGAGGTGGCTCCCACCGCACACTCACAGGACCCCAGGCACACAGAGGGTTAAGATTTGCCCCTCAGGGCCTGGGGGCAACTCAGGTATGAGAATCCAACCCCAGGTGTCAAGCTACTTGCTTTCAGACAAAACCATCCCCTGACCCTTTGAGTCACCTTTTAATACAGCTGATGGCCCAAACAGAAGGCCCTTGCAGGCTGGTCAAGGCCTGGTGCCCAGAGGATGTGAGAGATTCTGTGCTGTGGGGTTCAACCTCCCATGGGGGCCAGGGCCGTGGACTCCTCCAGCTGCGTGCTGGGGGCAAATGCAAACCGGGAGGGCGGTGTGTCAGGGCGGTTTGCAGCACGTAGTGCATTTAGCTTCCAAAATGCTCCAACCAATTTAAACAGACACCCCATCTGTGCAGAGAGGGCCCATGTCCTCCCGAGGTCCCTGGCAGGGGATGGTGGCATTAGGACGTTACAGTGAGTGGGGACACCCTAGCTTCTCCCCAGAAGTGGCCATAATTAAGTCTGGTAAGTGTCCTAGCAGTCCTTTCTCTATATATCTAAGTCCACATTTTCTGCACTTTTGTAAAGATAGTCGTCTTTGCCATTTTACTTCACCATGTGGCAACATTCTCCGCTGCCCTTCGACATCATTCTCTGCAGCCACGTCTCTTTATGAGCGCCTTCATGGTCTGGCGGTGGGGATGGAACGCCACCGGCCACTCTGCCCACATTTACAGACCACTCGTGTATCTTCTTCCGTGAGCTGCCTGTTCCTGCTCGTCGCCCATGCTCCCATCGCACTGTCTCCGCCCGTCTGGTCTCAGGCGTTCTCAAGGAAGCTGCTTTCAGGTTTGGGTCTGGCACCCAGAGGGGACTGAGGAATGTGCCCTTGGCCACGTGTCTGAGGTGGGAGCAGGAGGCTCAGGTTACAGTTTCAAAACCCATCGACCACCAGCCTCGATGTTAAAGTCCTTCCTGGTTGAAGCCCTGCCTTTATCATCTCTTAGATTCCCTTACAGGCAGGAAGAGTCCGTGACTCTTCTCGGCTCTGCCCTGATGGCTCACTAGACATTCCTAGGGGGAGCGGACAGCTTTCTGCCTTCTCTGCCATGTGCCCCCCTCCCTGCCCTCATCCCTCCTCTGGTGGAAGAGCCGCAGCATGGCAGGGCGGTGGGGGGGACCCCATCTGTCCCCAAGGGCTCTCGTTGTTGGTGGGAAAATGCGAAGGAGAAGCCCCGCCCCCACCCCAGCCAGCAACACCCAGAGCACAGGAGCAAAGTGGGTGAACTCAGACAGCAGGGGCCACGCTGCCTTCTAGGCAGTGGATAGGGAGCCTGCACCGTGTTCACCCTCGGTTTTCATTCAACTGGCAATTTGGTTTCCGCGGGGTCTGGACCGGAGTTTTCAGTCTCCACCAACCGGTGACAGTGTAAGGCATTTGCCAGTTTTCCAAAGCTTGTCTGCCCCTCCTCTGGTCTGATTTAATCTCACACACACACATATAATTGAAAAGCTGCTGGTGGTTAGATATGAGAAATTATGATTCACTTCTGTTGGGCGCGATAGTCCCCTTGAGATTAGGTGGTTGGAATAACAAACAAGGAAAAGAGTCTTTATCTGCTAGATACACACACTGAAATATTTCTGGGGGAATGATCCAAAGTCTAGGGTTTATTTTAAAATTCTGGGTCGGGGCTGGGGAGAGTGGCGCAGAGGGGTGGATGGAAGGCCGATGACCTGAAGGGGTGCCTGTGGACACAGTGACGGTCCGAGGTGCAGGTGGGCCTCGGAACAACTCAGTCTGCCTCTGGGTGTGTTTGAAACATTCTATAATGACAATAACAAATAAAATGGAGATACAACCTGAGCCTGATTTTCGAGAGAGAGGAGGCGGTTAAGCTGGAGCTGAAGCCCAGTCAAGCACACAATAGCTGCTAGTGTTATTCTAACCAACGTCATTATTATTTAAAAGACTGGTAGTCAACTGTTGTGTCCGGGGAATATGCATAATGCATAGGAGATCAGATTTCAGAAAGAGGTGTTCATTTTGTGGGTTCTTTCCTTCCTTTTCTTTTTATGGGGGGAGATATGGTCTTTTGAGTTTTATTTTCCAATTCCAGTTGACATTCAGTTTGTTTCATATTAGTGAAAGACAGTTTAATGCCTTTTTTCTGCTGTGGCCATACCCAACGCACACGTATCCAACTTTACTGTAGAAAAGCACTGTTAATATTGTCTCTTCTTTGTTTATTTAACTTTAAAAAAAAAATCAGTGTGTGGTTGCTTCTCACACACCCCTACTGGGAACTTGGCCTGCAACCCAGGCATGTGCCCGGACTGGGAATCGAACCGGTGACCCCTTGTTTCACAGGCCAGTGCTCAATCCACTGAGCCACACCAGCCAGGGCTGTTTTTTTTAACTTTTATTGTATTTTTCCATTACCATTTACCCCCTTACACTCTCTTCCCCCTCCACCCACCCCTCCCCTCACAGTCACCACACTGTTGTCCATCACATTGTCCCCTGACATAAATATTTACTCACAAAGGAGCAAGGACAGGCCTGAGAAGTCGCTGCTTGTGGTGGCCACACGGAAGGGAGGAGGGCAGCTGAATGGGTGGGGACAGGCATTTGCATTTTCCCTATTTTATAAATTTCTGGGTTTTTTTTTTAATGGATTTTTAAAAATTTACCCAGGAAGGCATGAATCTACTTTGGTTATAACATATTTCAGAAATATGTGTAAATGTACAGCTACAGAATGTGTGTGTCAGTCTCCACAGCTTTTTTTCCAAAAGGAAACTTAATTCCTGAGGTCATCCAGGTATTTCTTGCTCTTCTTCTTCCTCCTTCTCCACCCCTCCCCCTCCTTCTCCTTCTCTCTTCTCCGCCTCCTTCATTATCCAGTTTTTTTCTATCAGACTTCTTCCTCTTCAGTGCCCTTCTGCTACAATCAGTAGGTACGACCTAGTTCTTGGGCAGAATCCCTGGTTAAGAAGATTGATAGATCCTTGGAGTTCTATATATTAAAGTATATACATCTCTGCCCAAAACCTTCATGAAGATCTTATTTTTCTCTCTTTTACACAAATCTACCACCTGGCAATAGCCTTGGCCCTTCTGCACCACGCTCTGTGGCTACATCTCATTTTTTAACATCTGCAAAATAGTCTACTTTATGGAATTTAAATTAATTGCTAAGTACAAACGATAATTCCCTGGGAGAATTCTTCTCTAGAGGAGCTGTGGGGCGTGGCCAGGAGTTGCCAGGTTGGTTATTTGAGTAGCTGAGAAAATAGCTCAGAAGAATCTAGAACTTCTATCTTATCTGGTGGCGGTGAATCTATGAGACATCCCCAACCTATAAGCATGGTGATTTAGGAAAAACCAGAAGGACCCACCCAGAAGCCCAGCCCCAAACCACACTGGCACGTGAGCCACATCCGAGGGAGCCCCGCGCATGTTGGTTTGTTTCCAGTCCCGGCTCTAGCTCACTGTGAAAGGTGGTCTATCATTAAAGTTCACACAAAAGTGGCCAAGATGATGAGGGCTCTGTCACTCTCTTACCCACCATCACTCACAGAAGCAGGGTTGCTGCATCTCTGCGGATGCTGGTGGGCGAGCCCCGTCGTTGGCATCGGGAACACCCTCAGAAGATTCTCTGCGAGCCCCTTGGAGACTGTGTCTCTCAGCACATAAAAGCCCTCTCCCGTGCTACTATTAGCATGTCTTAAGCCTTTTCTTTAGGCAACAGGCAGTAGAATAAGCATTACCGGCAATCCACAAATAGTTTCCGGTCTATTGGGGAGACAGCCTCAGTCAAGTCCACAGAGCTACAAAACACGGGGTGTGGGGGGGAAGCTACTCCAGGCAAGAGAAACGACAGCGTCTTGTGGAGCAGCTCTGACCTCACAAATGTCACCTACCGATTAGCTGCACAGCTTTGAACAGGACAAGGCACCACTCAGGACGCGTCTGTCACCTGTAAAGGATGACAGTGAGCGGGACCACCAAGACTGGCAAAACGACCGAAGCCACCCCTGCTCGCCTCGCACGGGGCACGGCTGGCTGGTCTTTGAAATGCAGGCACCCCATCCCTAATCCCCGGGCACTCATCCCTAATCCCGCCACAGACCCTAACCCCGAACTTTATCTCTGGGAGGTGGGGTAGGTGGGGGTGGGACATGACACCCGGTCTGTGCTGTTCGGACGGGGTTTACCATCCATGTGTGTTCTCTTCATAAAAATACCCATTGAATTCTGCATGGAATCAGCTGCTATTGGCACAAAGGCAATCGGAAAGCATAACAAAGTTGAATAAGGCTTTTAATACCCTATCTGTATATACATATGAGGACTTAGCAAACGGCAAAAGGTGCCATTTCACGTCAGTGGAGAAAGACCAGGTGATTCAGTGAGTGACATTAAGAAGGGGCAGGGGAGTTAACTTCTTTTGCCCGAAAGTCTTATAACCAAGACGTAAATGTATAAAGTGAGGAAGGACCAACAACGACCAAAAAAATGTCAGAATGCATATGACTTTCACACCAAGATATGAAGAAAAGATTTAACAAAATTAACTACCTAAAAATTTCAAAATGGAGTCAAATATTTAAAACAATGGAAGGGATTAATTAGCATAACTGCCGTGTGCCGCCCCCCCCAACCTAGGAAGGAAACTGTTAGAGCATTTGCCACCTCAGGCCAACAGAAGTTGGGGTGCTTCCTTCTGTGCCTTCTGTTGGTCTGTCGCTCCCCACGAAGGACCTGTGGGCCCTAGGCAGGCACAGAACTCGGGGTAAACGCCAGCACTGTGTTTGCATCCTCCCGCGGTGTGCACCCCCTCCCACACCCCAAGGGCATCTCGCCCACACAGGTGTTCTGCCTCAGGAACGGGCAGAACGGCGACAGCAGCCCTCGGCGACTGAGCGTGGCGTGTCCCGCCCCGTGCCACGTTCTCCCCGGCGTTACCCTTAATTCTTGCCTCAGCCCAGCGGTGCCGGGAGTTCAGTAGATGCGGTCCCTGCGGCCGACGAGGGGCAATGGGACTCCGCAGGACCTACAGCAAGAGGAAAAACTGAACACCGCTGGCCGCTGGCCGAGGTCCTGTCCTCAGCAGGCCGCCCCCCGGTGGGTGACCGAAAAGGCTGATCCCCTGCAAGAATGACAGTGGGAAGCATCGCCCAGGACAGAGCTGAAATGCAGGCGGTGCCTCCAGAAAGGGCCTTCCCCTTTCCCGCTGGGAGTTCGCCCACTTCCCCACCTTGGCCATCCTCGCAAACTCTTTCAGTGGCTCTCGAAGCAAGGTCCCCCCACAGGCCGAATCTGCAGCCCCAGAGGAGACGTTAGTAATGCAAATTATCCGGCCTCACCCTGGACCTCCTGCATGGAAACCGGTGGTAGTGAGACCCTGCAGTCCTCCTGGAGATGCTGGGCAAGGTCAAGCTCGCAACCCTCTGCTCGGCCTGGGAGATAAGATCTGCAGGTTTCTTCCCTTCGCCGGTGCTCAGCAGGGTACGGTCTGCACAGGCTCTCGGGGAATTCGTCGTGGGAGATGAACCGGCAGTGGGTGCTCCGCAGACGTTGCTAATGCAGGCAGACCCAGAGATGCCGCGGGCCCAGGTCCGGACGACCGCGAGAGGGCCAGGATGGCGGTGAAGTGAGCTGTGTTCTTTTTGCTGGCAGAGGATCTTGCCTTTACTTTGTAAAAAACGCAACATCTGTGAAATGCAATAAAATGAGGTCGGCCTGCCTTGCCTGGGTGGCTCCGTAGGTTGGAGTGTCAATCCGGTACACCAAAAGGCTACGGGTTCGATCCCCCGTCAGGGCAGATGCTAGGTTTGGGGCTCGATCCCTGGTCACGGTTTGTGGTGGAGGCAGTCGATCCATGTCTGTCTGTCTGTCTGTCTGTCTCTCTCTCTCACTCACATTGATCTTTCTTTCTCTAAAATCAATAAACATATCTTCAGGTGAGGATTTTTAAGAAAATGAGGTACGCCTGTAATTCCTCAAATGAACATCTCCCACACGCCCACCACGCGCCCTGAGCTTTGCAAGGGGCTCTCCCTCCTGCACATCTGAAGGGCTGGCCTAGTGGGGAGACCTGTCAGGACAGAAGCCCCCCCACCCCCCCGCCCCGGGGTCCAGTTCAGACAGCAGGACCTTGATGCTGGCTGAGCGCAACCCAGGTGCAGGGAGCAAGAGGAGAGGGTTGGGCATGCGGACGGGCAGTGGGGGACTTAAACCTGCAATTTCTGCTGGCCTGACATCTTTACACTGACGCACAGCAAAAGTTGTTTTTAATCCTGAAGACAAGATGTATGGGTGGCCCGGAAAACGAGAACAGAAGGGCAGAAAAATAAAGAGTGGATGTCGCCACTCCCCAAGCCATTCCCCTTCGTCACAGAACCTCAACATTTTTTCAAGAGCCCTCGTGCGCTCTTTGAGGATGGGGCTACCTGTTCGTGCGACCACCAGCCTGGATGGTCTGGCCTACGGCAGGCCTAGGGCGACAACCTGTGGAGCAGGTCACTGCACAAAACAGCAGGAGGTCACATCAAGCCCGAGACACATGAGGCCGTCCAAGGACGCAGTAAACACGAGACGTGGATGCTGCTCTCGCCTGCAGGACACACTGTTTTACAGTAAACTTTTTTTTTTTTTAAGATGTAGACAGGGTACACTCTCATAGCAATAAAAAAGGGTCACAGACACACACGCACCGGTGACATCGTTGTTTATTATCCGGATCCCGGATTATGTACTGTATATAATTATGTGTCACCACAAACACGTTGAGTCATGGGTGGCACCGGGACATGACACCAGCGACGATGTCATGAGGCCACAGGAAGATTTCGGCTCCGTTACAATGGATATGATGCCCGCCGTCGACAAAGGCTGTGATGCGGTGCCTGACTGAATGGCGCTAATTTGCAGGACCGGTGGCCCATGCCGTCGGGCATCCCCGTGGCTGGTGAGGCTCCAGCACTGTGTGTGTCTGGCTTTGTTAACCAGCCTCGTTTGAGGAGCCTCGTAAGGACAAAGAGATTTAAAAATGTCCTTCTGCAGAGCTTCAGGGAGGGATGACCTTCAGGGCTTTGTTTGAGCCAAAACAAACCCGGGACATGGAGGCCTAACCCTGCACCCAGTATTTCCCTGCCTTCCTGGAACCCTTTTTGAGTAACACTGATTGATATTCACACCCGAGGCCCTCACCAGCTAGCGAGGCTTCTTTGGGCACCGCCCCTACCTCCTGACCCCCTTCCCCCCAGTCCTGCCTCGCCCGGGTACCTAACCCACCTTTTCTGGGCCATCAGTTTTGTCCACACACAGTCCCATTGCATAGTCCAGCAAGTCCCTTGTCCCTCCCCCCTCCCCTGTCACTTTCTGTCTGCCTTGTCTAAAGTTGTCCTCTCTGTGTCTGTGACATTTCAGAACTTAATGTCATAGTCCCTGAGTCACTGGCAGACCCTGCAGGGCAGATCTGCACAAGGCTGGGGGAGGGCGGGAGGGGCGGGAGGCGCAGGAGGAGGGTTCGGGTGAAGTTAACGAACATTTATTGGGTAGCTGTTCTGTGCCAGGCACTATTGCTAGAATTTGGGGGACAAGGGGGCTGTTGTCTCATAAAGATGTTTCTTTTCTAGTTATTTTTTTCGGGGGAGGAGAGAGAAAAATATCAATTTGTTGTTCCACTTATCTATGCATTCATGGGTTGATTCTTGCATGTGCCCTGATCAGGGATCGAACCCACGACCTTGGTGCATTGGGACAACACTCTAACCAACTGAGCCACCCAGCCAGGGCAAGACCTTCCTTTCTAAAGCAGTCTGTCCACAGCCATTGCCATCATGCCACCCTCTGTTCAGGTCTTACGGCTCAGCCGTGCTCTGATCTTGCCTTATTAATGCATTTCTACCCTTCCCACTCCCAAGACGAATTTCTGCTTCTCCACCTCCTCCCCAGCAGTCGAGGTTTTTAGACTCATTAATGTGTGCCCACCTGATGAATTAGAAATGAAATCGGGTTTCAGTGTGCACTTCCCCTAACTGTTAGAAAGGATGAGCACCTTCATTCCTTTGTAGGTCATTTGGGTTTTTTCTGTGAACTGCCTGCTCACATCTTTTGTCTATTTTTTCTGCTTTCTATTGTTCATGTCCTATCCTAAGCTATAGATGGCCTAGATGGCTTTTCACTTAGGGTTTTGTTGCTTTTTTTTCTCAGAGCAAACTTTTCTGTAATGCAATAAGTGCATCGACATTTTCTTGATGGTTTAGGTTATTTTATCTTGATTGAAAAATCTTTCCCTACCCTGATATCATGGGGATATTTCCTATGTTCTAAAATATTTTGGTGTTGGTCCCAGCCAGGTTAGCTCTGATGGTTAGAGCGTTGTCCTGATACACCAAGGTTGCGGGTTCAGTCCCCAGTCAGGGCACATACAATGATCAACCAATGATGCATAAATAAGTGCAGCAACAATCAATGTTTCTCTCTCTCAATCAATACAATTTAAAAAAAATAAAATAAAATAATAAGGTTTTGAGGCTGCATTTCCAGTTAGCTCTTTAATCCATCTGAAATTTACTTTGTGAATGATCCAGTAACAGGGATCTAACTTATTTTCTTATGCTAGCCAGTTTCCAGAACCATCTGTCAATCACTCCATCTCTCCCCTACCACAGACAGCTTCCGATAGAAGTGTGGGTCTTTTCTGAGTTCTGTTCTAGGCCATTGGTCTGATACCACGCTGTTTTGTTAACAGAGCATTAGAGGGAGTATTGAAATCTTTTAAGGTAATCCTTTTTTGTGTTATTCTGCAGAACTTTGGGGGGCTCTTCTTGATCCTTTACAAATAAACAAAATTCCAAATTCTAAAATCCAGGCTCTTGAACCTACAATCAATAGAGAACAGATGAATGCTAAAATCACCCTTGCCAAAATTTTCGACCAATTCATTAGAGTGTTTTTTTTTGGGGGGGGTGGCTTCCATTAAATTTCAGGAACCTGATCTTTCTGTAAAACTTCCTTTTAGCCCTGGCCAGGTGGCTCAGTGGGTTGGAGCGTCCTCCCGATACGCCAGGGGTGAGGGTTTGGTCCCCAGTTTGGGCACATGCATGAAGCAACCAATGATACATTAATAAGTGGAACAACAAATTGATGTCTCTCTTTCTCTCTCCGAAATCAATTTTTTAAATTTATTTATTTATTTTTAGAGAGAGGAGACGGGAGGGAGAAAGAGCAATGTATGGTTGGTTGCCTCTCACATGGCCCCCACCAGGGACCTGCCCTGCAACCCAGGCATGTGCCCCAACTGGGAATCGAACCGGGACCCTTTGGTTCCCAGCCCGCGCCCAATCCACCGAGCTACACCAGCTAGGCTGAAATCAATTTTTAAAAATCTTCCTTATATTTAGTAAAGCATTATAAATTTCTTCCCCTAATTTTTGCATCTTTTATTAGATGTATTCCTAATCATTTTTGTTGCTATTGTATATTCCACCTTATTTTAACTACATGTCTGGTTCTTAGTTCTTCATGTATAGAAACTATTATTATACACTTTTATTTTTAAATATTAATATTTTCCCCCAGTAAGCTTACGGAACTCATTCACTTTTTGTCACAACTGGTTGAATCTCTTGGATTTTGGACGTAGTCAGTCATATGATCATTGAATTATGAGATTTGTCTTTTTTTCCCCCTTTTAATCCTTATGCTCATTCCTTCTTTTTTCTTTTTCCTCTACTGAGGGATAGGCTTGGCTTAGAAACAGGGAGGGGGACACTGAGGCTTTGATTAAGACAATTTCTGTTGGGCTTCTGTGCCTTTGTTTGCGTGTTTGGTCATATTTTTAACAAAACAATTGGTTTTTCATTATAAAAACAAAATGTGCCCGTGACCCACACTCGTCCCTGTGTTAGGGCTCGGAAAGGTGGGCACCTGTCCCTGGCCAGGACCTGCAGCATCGCGCCGGATGGAAGTAGAGACAGTTCGAGTTTTTGTCTTACTCCTGCTCCTGGTGAGCCAGGTCCACCGTCCAGAATGATGTTTACGACATGTTCGTGTGGATACTCTGTCTCAGTCTCCGTTGCTCTTATAGGAAGAGGTTGTCGATTTGTTCAGACTCGAATGTGCATGGGATTCCGTCAAATGCCGTTTCTGCACCCAGCGCCGTGATCCAGGAGCCTAAACACGTCTGTGGAACAGATCGTCTGTTTTCGACTTCCAAACCGCCCAGTGAGTCAGGTAATGGTTTCCTCCTCTGTAAAGCAGGCAGATAAGACTCAGGGAGGGTTGTCTTTCGCAAGCACGACCTGCCTGGAGATGTCAGCTCCGAGCGGAAGGCAGTGGCGTGTCCCGAGTCTGTCATCAGACTGTTCGCTCTTCCTGCGGCCCATGATTGCAAGGTACCAAGACCAGGTGAAGCTCTGGGTGCGTGCAGGCGGGGAGAGGGGAACTGCAGGGGGCCAGAGACACCCCAGGCAGTTAGATCCTGGGGAGCAAAGTCATTTTTGATTTTGCATTTCCATTGTCTGACATTGTGGGTTCCCCAACTGGCCGTTGAGAGGCCTGGACGTTGCCATTGTAACCAGGGTCCAGTCTACGGTCAGTCACTGGTAGACAGAGAGACCCTGTGACAGAGATGGACAGCAGCCCTGTGGCTAACAGGGTGGCCAGCTAAAATGCAGGATGCCCAGGGAAATTTGAATTTCAGGACCACGATGAACATTATTCTTAGCAGAAGTAGTTTATACAACTATTGCACGGGGCATACCTTAGACTAAAAAGGTGTTCATGATTTACCTGCAGTTCAAATTTGGGACAAACTTGGGACATCCTGTATTTTGATTAACTTGAGCTGTCAATCCCAAGAATTTTTTGACCAAAAAAAAAAAAAAAGTTTAATGTGAATCTCATTCAGCCTATAAAGCCCACCTGCAGTTTCCGGAAGTGGAGGGAGGGGGTCAGAGATGGCACTGGGGGAGGACAGTGAGTTAGGTGCGGGAGGGTGTGTGCTCAGTGCCAGCAGCCAGGGAGGGGGCACCGCAGGGGCCGCTGGTGCCGTCACCAACGTCCCGAGGAGCAGGTGGTGCCGAGGACAGGACAGAGACCCCCCTGTTCTCCCCCTGCCTCTGCAGTACATTGTCAGAGGTCAGCCTACACAAATTAAGACAAAGCCTTCAGTTTTAGCGTCGTTTTGAGCAGAAAGATGAGTAATGCATCAGTGGCCGAGGCTGCCTCTCAGCAAGGACTTTCCAGACCAGAACCTCAGCCTCGGTGACCTCATCTGCTATATGCAGAGCACTAAGGTGCCCAGTGTCACCGGGCTGGTGAGACCAGTGAGCAAAATAACCTACGTAGGCAGCTTGGCTCGGGGCAGCAGACCCACGGGACAGCGGTGGCCAGCCACCCAGAGGCCGCGGGGAGGGAGAAGCTCTTTCCCTCTCTGGGGCCTGGGCTGGGCCCAAGAACTCACCTGACATGAGATGGAGGAGCAGGAGAAAAAACATACAAGTTTTATTACATTTTCACCTGTCCCTGGGGCCTTCGAAGACCCCTAAGAAGTGACCAGAGCAGGAAGCCATCATACCTTTCAGACAAAGAGGCGCTGCCCTGGTGAAGAGATGACAAGACCACGGGGTTGGAGTGAGTAATTTGTGAAGAAGTGACAAGGAGACACGGTGGGGGAGGGGTAGCAGGAGATAAAGGTGACTTCAGCAGGTCTGTTTGTACAGATTTATCTCAGCGTCTGTTCCAAGTTTCTGGAACATTCTCTTCCTGGTGCAGGGAAGACATCTTTCTTATGGGAAAGGTTACGGCCTGTTTTTAGATAGAAAGGGGGATGGTCAGGGAGCCCTTCCCATGACTGCTGATTCTCAAGGCCCGTCAGCTCAAAATAACAACTATGTCAAAGTGGCATATTTGGGGGTCGGAAGTCCTAAAGTCCTTTAAGGCTTTACACGTTTCTCCGGTAAGCTATGTGCACGAATACAGGTATTGTTAAGGACAGTCACTGCTGGGAAGAAGTTTTCAGAACTTTTCTCACCCCCTCTGGATGGCTAGAACGGAAAAAAAAAAGGACGATACAAGTACTGGAGAGGATGCGGGGAAACGGGGACCCTCGCACGTTGCTGGTGGGGATGCAGAAGGGCGTGGCCGCTGTGGAAATCAGCTTGGCTGTTCCTCAAGAAGGTCATTGTACAATGACTAACAACCCAGCAACAGGTGTGCACCCCCAAGAAACGGGAGCAGGCTTTCACACACACACTTGCACACACGTTCCCAGCAGCGCTGCACACTACAGCCGCACGGTGGAAACAACCCAAGTGTCCACCAGCAGACACACCCACATGATCTGTGCACGCAGGGGGACACTGCTCAGCCACAAAGAGGAAGTGTGGCTACTTACTGCGAGACAGGTGGCCCTCAAAAACACCCTAGTAAGTGAAAGAAGCCCGTCCCCAGAGAGAATATGTTACAGGATTCCCTTTTTATGAAATACGCAGAAGGGGCAAACTCACAGCGCGCCTGCTCACTGGGCTCCGGGCTGCCTCTCCGGGGACGGAGATATCCCTGAACTAGACGGAGATGCCGAGTGTGCCGCACCGGGAAAGCCCGGCATGTTCAAATGCCATGTGAGTTCGCCTCCATTTTAAAAACGGTATATCAATAGGATACATTGATATCGATTTCAAAGCCTGCAGAAGAGGTATCCATACCTCCACAGGAAATAAGACTGAACGCCGGAAGGGAAGAGAAACTTTCCATTTGAGGCTGTCTCCCTGGGAGGGCCGCTGCGGGGATGTTCGTCTGTGGAGGAGCGCCCCGAGTCTGCCCCATGTCCTCGAGGTCGGACACTGAGTGCACAGGGCCTCGTGGTCTTGACCTCGGCCCTCCTGGCTTCGTGCTTTTCCCGTCTGAAGTCCTCGAGGGGGCGGGGGGAGTGTTGCGGTCTTCCCCCTCCACGTCCGGGCGTCTGTGTTAGCACTTCTCTGCTTTCTGCTGTGTTTCTGTGATTTCTCTGCATACCTTTTGTCTTTGCCGTATCTGCCTTTTCTCTGGGACTAATGAGGGGGATATCATTTTTTAAAACAACTTTGATGAATGGTCTTTGGGACTAATTCTTTCTCCACTGCCGTAGAACAACACCTGCCGCCTTTTCCCAAAGCCCCCACGAGCTGTCTGCTCTTCCTTTTACTAGTACCAGATCATGGTCCTTCTTGATAAAAATGTGAAGAGTCAGAGTTATTCCAAAAAGATTGTATGTTTATGGTAAACAAAGTTGAAACAACAGAAAAGGGGTGTGATTTTACACTATCTAGCCAAGGCCACTTCCCAGAGGTCTGGGTTAGGGTTCACAGCAGGATTAGGGAGGCTGGCGAAGTGCCAGCATTTTAAAGGCAGGCTGGGGTGCCAGCAAGTCTGGGCAGCTTCTGGGTGGTCCTGACCCTTGATCCTTTAATAGGAGATGAGGACCAACATGGATGCCATGGCTCCTCCTTCCTCCGCCCATTCCACATGGACTCTGCTCCGCGCCACTCCGCTGGGCCAGGCCAGGGGCGTGGCCACGTCTGAGCCAGTGAGATGCTGGGTTCCACCTGGTCTGACGCAGTCAGCTTTCGGGCCTGGTTCTGCCCAAGTGTGTGTGTGTGTGGGGGGGGTGTGATTGGGGGTGGATCGTGGGGTCCCGCAGCTCTGAGTTCAAATCCCATCTTCACCCCTCACTAGCAAGTTATTTAACCTCTCTGTGCCTCAGTTTCCACACATCTAAAACAGAAGTGACATTCTCAACCTCTTGGGTTTCCAGGGAGGGAAAGTGGGGAGCAGTGTCTGCAACACCCTGAGCAGGCATTCGCTGTGGGAGCCTTGACCTTCAAAGGTCACTCTGCAGTGTGTTCAATGTCCGCCTGTGTCTGTGGCATCAGCCCGGGAGAAGCCCTGACTAGCCGGTCCCCTCTCACATGGGACTTGGGTTGCACACATCACCTTCTCCAGCTGGCCTTCCCCAGCCACCTGGGGCCACGGCGCCCCTCCTCCCTGGGGTCCCCCACCACTGCCCCAGTTGTCCCTTTGCATCCTTCACTCCACAAGGATGCGTGGAGCACGTTAGGTGCCAGCACTGTTCCGGGCGTCAGGGACACTGCCGTGAACATCACACACCAGCCTTTCTTTTCTCCCGCCGTCCCTCCCACTGACAGGACCTAAATACACGAACGAGTCAGATACAGAGAGCTTCAGAAGACGCCGGGGCCGAGGAGGACATGCAGAGTTGTAGGGCAGGGGAGAGGGCTGGGCGCTGTCCGGAGTTAGACCATTCCAACGAGGTGGTCAGGGAGGCCCTCCCACTGGGTGTTGCTGGTGTGCAGTGTGTCACTGATTTGTCATTTTCTTCTTTATTTCAAGTTGGCCCATGTCAACGCCCCCGCTGCCCCCTACTACAGGATAGGGGCCCTCATGGTTTGGTAGTGGGGGTGGCTGTCCGCTGGTTCCCAGTTCTATCCTTAGGAATCACCTCGGTCCCTGAAACTCAGTCAGGTCACTTCAACATTTACGCACAGAATTAGAAGGGGAATCCCTGCTCTCTAGCAGGGCTCAGAGCTCAAAACATAAAAATGGAAAAAAAAAAATGTGAAAGTGGGAAAATCTAGAACTGGCTGATATCCTCTCAGAAGAACTTCATTCACATAACTCAGTTATTTTACTCTGGTCTTCAGGGAAAAGTGAAAAATACAGGGACCTTGGTGGGGGCCCAGATTTCAGGGGAGGTGGCAGTTCAGCTAAAGCTGCGCCTGACCGAGGCTCTCAGTGTTACTACTCCTATCGATATCGATGTCACCCACGGGGCCTGGGTGCCAGATGTCCCGTGGGGAGGATGGTGCTGTGAGGGCCAGGCCAGTTCTTCTGGAGACAGAGGTGACCACACACTTTATCAGACAGGGCATTTCAGAGAGCGAAACGGGGTGATGTGAGTCATTTCCGCAGCTCCTGAGAGGACCGCAAGGAAACCTGGTCAGAGGTAACCCTGGTCCGGTGACTCTCAGGCTGCGGCTGGGGGCGGGGCCGTGGTGCCTCCAGGGGACAAATGGCAACTTCTGGAGACATTTGAAGTTGTCGAAACTAGGGGGAGGGGTTGCCCCGGGCACAGCATCTAGGCCTCGCGTGCTGCTGCCTAACATCCCTCGGCGCCCAGGACGACCCCACCACCACGACCGAGAGTGGCCCTCGGTCAGGTGCAGAGGCTCCCCCTGTTCCAGGTCGGCCCCAGCAAGGCTGAGAAGCCCTGTGATCTCCCTCGATTTCTCAACCTGGTTTCAGATCTTGCAGGTAGCTCTGGCAAAACCGCAGCACTTGTTTTGCTGTCTCCTGCCAGGCCCCTGATGTCATCGGTAACTCCTCATTACTTTCAGCCGTGCCGAGGCATTCCTGTGCACGGGGCTCCTGCCTGGCGTGTGCCAGGGCCCCTTCCCAGCCATGGACTCGGGGCCGTTCCCGTCCTTCCCGTTGTTACTGAGAGAGAGAAAAGCCTGGTGCACCTGTTGGTGCCACGTGTGTCTCAGGACGAGGTTCCAGGAATGGAAACTGCTGCATCCTGTGACCCCCCTCAGAGCTCTCCTAACGTGCTGGAAGTTTCCAAACCAGCGCCCGTGTATCGCCACCCTCTACGTGTCCACATGGCCGTGGGCTTATTTCCCCGCGTGGAAGGCCAAGGCCTAGAGCATTCCTTAATCTGTTCCTATTCAGAGTCTTAACCTGTTCCTCCCGGAGCCGAGGAGTCCCATCTGATTGGGTGGCGATAACCCTGCCCAGGCCGAGCCCGAGGTATGGTAATTACAGGGGAAAATCCAGTTTGTTGGGGACACCTGTGGTCAGGCCTCAGCCACCACGTAAGCCACACCCGAGAGCCCACGGCCTGGAACCGTTCATCTCACTTCCCGAGTCGACCCGCTGGGCTCGGGGGTTGCTGAGCAGAGCCAGTTTTAGTGGGCTGCATGAAGGATGCCCTGTTTCTCATCAATTCTGGGTGTCTGCAGGGAAGGGGGGGCGCTGGGACCATGGGGGGCCGGAGCTGGTATTGTCTGTTCCTGACTGCGCTCCTGGGGGCTGGGGGGATGGGCCCTCCCTGAACTTTGGGGGCGGTACCTTTGAGGCTGGTGCTCAGGGAGGGAAGACCTGCCTTGCATAGAGACACCCCCGTTCTGGGGCAGGCCGAGCATTCGCGTGTAAATGACGCATTGAACGGCCCCCTGTTCTAGGCACTGCCCTACAGTCAGGAATGAGACCTGCCTCATTTGGGGTCCCGCGGGGCTCCTGATCTAATGGGGGCGAAATCACACAAATAGAGAGTTACACCATGTGGCGTTGCACTGGGGGTGGGGGTGAGGAGACCACCCCGGGCAGAAAGAATAGCACTCGGCCTGCTCAGCGCCTTTCACTGGGACAACGCTTCCAGCTCTTTGTCTCGGAACCACGCCCCTGTCCCCGGAGTAGAACTAGGAACCAGAGCTTCACTGTACTGAACGGTACCCACGGAAGTGATCCTGCGCGGGACACCTTCGAGAATAACAAAAAGGCACTATTAATAGTGACACCGGGGGCGGGCACATGGGGGTGCACTGTGCGTGATGGGCGGAGCCTCTGGACTCACGCTGTCACCCTCGGGGTGGGGGGCGTCCTGATTTTACAGCTGAAGAAACGGAATCGCAGGCCAGACTGTACCTGCCCGTATTCACCCAGGAAGGAGGTGGAGAAGCCAGGATTTTGATATGGGACCTTTGGACTCCCAGACCCAAGAGCGGAGTTACTAGTCTACACCACCGAGATTGGGTGAAATACTTGCCTTTAGGGTGGTTGGCCTTGCCGAAGTGGATTCGACTTGCCTGGCCTGCAGGAGGCGCTAAAAACAAAAGAGGGGTGGTTGTAACTGTGGGAACTAACACCAACACCGTCCCCCAGTTAGGCAATACAGGCCTGGGATCTGGCACAAGTCACTTCTCGGCTCGGTCCCAGAAATAGCTGCTTCTGGAAGACAAGATATGCCTCAGCTCTCACTTGAAGACTTCAGCTCCCTGGGCCCGCCATTCCTCAGCTGCTATGTCAGAAACTCTGTCCGGTCCCGACTCGTTCCTGGCCTTGCCAGACCTGCTCTGAAACCACCTGGCCGGGGCCCTAAAACCCAACAAAGAGCATTCCCTAAAGTCCCTGCAGCAACCTTCCCTGAGGGAGGTCTCATAAACCCAGCTCTGAGCCACGGACAGGTTTTCCTGGCGCTGGAGTTAAATCGATGGAGCTGAGGCGGTCGGGGAGGCACTCGCAAAGTGATTCTGGTGGTTCTAACAAAATGGAATGACCACCTGTCGTAGACCGAAGAGCGGCCTCCAAAAAACGTGACCAGACGTGGCCCAGGGACCAGGTGGGTGTGATTAAGTTAAGGGTCTTGAGTTGGGGAGAGTATCCTGGATTATCCAGGTGAGTCCAGTCAATCATGAGGGTCCCTGTAAGGGGGAAGCGAGAGGGTGAGATCAGGTGGCAGCAATGGCTTTGCAGAGGGAGGAAGGGCCCTTGAGCCAAGGACTGTGGGAAGCCTCTGGAACAGATTGCCCCCTAAAGCTTGAGAAAGAACACAGCCCTGCCAACCCACATGAGAATTCTGTCTTCCAGAACTGCAAGAGGACAAATGCGGTGTTGTTTGAAGTCGCTGTGTGTGGTCATTTGTTATAGCAGCTGTGGGAAACAAGCCCACCAAACATGCAAGAGAGAGAAACTATGTGATAATTGTCAGAAGAGAAGAGTGGTGAAGCCCCAGTCTGCAGCTTGACTCCCTGGGTTCAAATCCCATGCCTGCCGCTGCCAGGCTGGGCAGCGTAGGTTGAGTTACTCTCTGAGCTTTAGTGTTTCCCTTAAGAAAGGAGAATGAACCCTGGCTGGTGTAGCTCAGTGGATTGAGCGCGGGCTGTGAACCAAAGGGTCGCCGGTTCGATTCCCAGTCAGGGCACATGCCTGGGTTGCAGGCCACGTTCTCAGTGGGGGCCACATGAGAGGCAACCACACATTGCTGTTTCTCTCCCTCTCTTCCTCCCTCCCTTCCCTTCTGTCTAAAAAATAAATAAATAAAATCTTAAAAAGGAAGAAAGAAAAGTGGAGGAACATGTCCATTTTCTCAGGATACAGGAAGGAGCATGACTTACTGGATAATCAGGCTAATCTCAGCGACACTGTTGCCCTGTGTCACTGGTGTGTAACTCATCCTCCTGACATTTCACTTCTGAACTCACAGAACCGGTGGGAGTGGTTAGTTTTCTGCACCCTCCCCCTTTTGCATCGTCCCACAGAGGGGCATGAACTACCTCGGAGGAGAACAGCAGGGATGGCATTTACAGTCAACAGTGGGGACATGAAAGTTCATAGCCGCGGCAGGTAGAAGTGGGGTGGATAATGCAAGGGGTTTGAAACTAAAGTTCCAATGACTTAATAGAAAAAGAAGGAAGAAAAAGAAAAGCCATAAAAAAGGAAAAAAGTTAAAAAAAGAAAAAAAAAGGAAATTCAATAAAGTGGGTCTTCTGGACAGGAAATTCTCAAGTACCGTATTTTTCGGACCATAAGACACACCTAGGTTTTAGAGGAGGAAAATAGGGGAAAATTTTTTGAAGCAAAAAATGTGGTAAAATATTTTTTTTATTTTATTATTATTTTTAGACAGAAAGGAACAGATGGAGAAAGAGAGGGAGAGAAACAGCAATGTGTGGTTGCCTCTCACATGGCCCTCACTGGGGACCCGGCCCGCAACCCAGGCATGTGCCCTGACTGGGAATCGAACCGGGACCCTGTGGTTCCCAGCCCGCGCTCAATCCACTGAGCTACACC
>PVJI01011042.1:0-57738 GCA_004026765.1 Micronycteris hirsuta | reverse complement strand
TGCTTTCACCTGGTCCTGTCTGCCACCAGACCTGAATCAACATCCCAATGCCTTGCTATGAGTAATCCTACCTGTTCTGCTTAATCCCATGAATAATCAATCCTATGTAAATTGCTAATGCCCCTGATAAAAACCCTGGCTGGGCTAGCCACGGGGCTTTTTCCTGGAAATGGGAGGAATCAGCCACGTAGCCCCGGTATTGCTTTCCCCGCGTGTCACGACACACGCACCGAGTCACGGCACCCACGGGTGTCGGCAGGCCCGATCTACCCCGTGTCAGCATACAGTAGGTGATCAATAAATATTCGTGGAATGAATAAATAGCTTTCAGTATTTAATATTTGTTGATCTTCATTCGAGAGTCAGGCTGTAGGCAGAAGTGCGTTCTTCCCGCAAACTAGCCCTGGCTGGGGCTGCCTGGGGGAAGGAAACAGGTATGCTTCTCACACACTCCTCCCCAGCTCTTTCCCTTAGGGGTGGGGATCAGAAGAAGAAATAGAAGAGACAGGTTTTCTTAGGAGACTGCTATTGTCAGTCTGAAGTTTCCTCCTGGGCTGACAGGTGTTGGCTCTTGCCAGCGCTGACCAATGACCACTGTCTTCACACGGCAGTCATTCGCCTGCTCTCTGTCTCCTGAGCCAAACAGTGTCCCACAGAGGAAAAATCTGGGTCACCCCAATGCATGGTTTCTGGTAAGAAGATTCTGCCATAACTTACCCCTTCTCATCAGCCCCTCCTCAGCTCCCCCGTTGGTGGTCCACTCCTGCAACTTAGGCGGCTCTCTCCGGTGGTACACCAGCAACCTAACCTATCTTTTGTCGGTCCACTCAATCTGAAAACAGTTCACACATTCTTCCCACGCTACGAGGGAGGCCTGCAGGCTGCTTGGTCTTCGCCTCCTCTTGGTCCCACAGTCACCCTCCAATTCTTTTCTTCCACTTCTGCTAGTTATGCAGTTGCCTAAAAGGTCAGCGAAATGGCAGCACCCTCAGTTTGACTGGTGATTTTCTGGAGACCTTCCTGCACTGGCTTCAGAAAAGCCAAAGCCCCCACGTCACTGGGATGCTATGGAAGAGTGCTTCTCTGTAAAAACACGCGCTTCCCTAAAGTTACCAGGCTCTCTCCACCCAGTCTTCCTGCCATCTCGGTCAGGTGGAGAGAAGGATTGTGATTGGATTAATGGAGCTGATTCCGGAGCCTCTTGAAAAGCCTTTTAGGCTGGGAGAGCGCCCTCTAGACTTTGTAAATCGGGTTGTTGGTGATTTTAATATCCACTTTTGGCCTTAGCCACAATTCTGAAACCACAAGAAAATGCATTTCCATGGCACAATGATACCCTTCAATTCTTCAAAATGTAAAAGTGAAAGTAATCACTAACAGCAGTGGGGGAGGTGGTAGGGTCAAAGGTCAGGAGATCCTGTGAGAAGCAGGCATCTCACCTTTATAAAAGTGCCCTCTGCTACCACAAGGCGATGCTGCTTCTACAGTCCTAAGGTTATCCCAGATTTGTGCTTCAAACCCGGTCTATTGTCCACGAAGGTCTAAACTTTCTGTTCTAGGAAGCTGGAATCCAGGAAGACCATGGAAGGGACAAGGACTCGGGAGCAAATGAAGGCAAAGCGATGACAACTAAGTTTCAGATAAATGAGATGGGCTTGGAGGAGTAAACCGTAAGATTTCTGTGGAGAAAGACTACGTCAAGTCTGAGTCATGAGTCCTAGTGATCCAGCATCTTTGTGACATGCATGGAGTGACCATTGAAAACTTTTAATGAGAACTACTTGAAATTCTTTAAATGTGAGAGATTGTCATTTTTCATTGTCTTTATTTTCCTTCCAGTTAGGGAACTCTCAAATAATGTTTAATAGCTGTTTTCTGATAGCATGTTTCCGACCAAAAGCTTCTGCCATGAAAATCAGGGAGTAATCTGTAAGTGCTCTCGAATGCTAAGGCATGGGGATGGAAAAGTAATTGCGTGTCTTGCACCTGCCTCCTGAAATTCATTAGCAGCTTATGGTACTCTGGAATCCTCTTTGAGGAGTTTAAAAACAATGGGACAATTATTCTGCTTCGTCCTGTGTTGTAGATTTCAGCACTTCAGTGGCACACAGAGGAAGGCTTTAGATACATAGCCTGCTTTTTAGACAGAGAATAGAGCTCTGCATGCCATTAATTCTGAATTCTCACTACTTTTCAAAAGCACCTGTTTTTTGCTTCAAGGGGCCGTTCCAACCTGAAACTAGCAAACTAAGTAATGTATGAAGTGAAGAGTAGCCTAAAAACTGATTGTACTTTTAAAGTAATTTCACAAGCAGAAATCTTTAATTAGTAGCTGCTTCACTGCAATCATTTATTTAGAAGAAACACTTCTCTCGTTTACATAGAAATGCCACACAAAATGAGCTGTGTAGGTGCACAACTAGGAGGTTCTTTCTCCTTTCATATCTCACGCTATTGAGGTTCCTCGCTGCGTGCATGGGCACCACCCCTGACTCCAGCGATGGCTCTTCTTGCTTAGGACCGTTTTGATAGGACCTCTGCAGTGCGCTTCCTCCAATTTCTTTCCCACGGTCATCCTGCAAAGTTCTCATGGCAATGTTTTCACAAAAGAAGAATCTCCCCTCTTCCACTCACTTGCCCCACGCCCTTTGCATTACAGTTGTTTGTGAAGGATCATCCCTGGAAGAGGAAAGGCAGTCATTGCTACTGTTTATTGAGCATCTACTATGGAGCACTGTGCGATGTTAGCAATGCTTTTTCGCAACAGTGCAGAAAAACTACACTTTAGCTCATTTGCTTAGGGAACTGAGGTTCAGAGAGATCATGCTTGGCCAAAGACCACCTACGTCTTCCTGTCAGAGGTTTTGTCTCAACAAAAATGATAAAAAGGTCATAACTTGGGTCCTGATAAGAGTCCTAGGGATAGATATCTGAGGGCTGGGTGAGACTAGTTTATACATTTCGAGAGTTCAAGTCAGTCTGGTCAATTCCTCAGAAGTTAGTTCAAATGCCAACATCTCAGGTGCTGAGAAAGATAGAGGGCAAGGACATGATGGCATCCTCCTGCCCCCAGGAATATACATTTTACCTACCGGACAGGATTAGCCTGGGATAAAAAGAATCAGATACTACAGGTTCAAGACAGTGTATTTATAAAGGGAAAAGCCATGTGGCAGACAAAAAGAGTTCAAGAGGGCCAGAGCAATGGCATCAATTTCAGGAATGAAGAGGGAACTGAGAGGGGCCTGTAAACGCATTGTGATTTCAACAAAAGGAGGAGAGCAAAGGGTTGTTCAGACCAGATTTCAGCCAGTTGCTGCTTAATCAAATCCTAGTCTTCTCCCATTTCTGCCCAAAGGAGAAATCTTACCCTGCTCTCCCATTGTGCCTGGAGTACAGCGGTCCTACAGCGGGCGAGCTTGCGGAGCTGCCCCAGGCTGCGCTGTCAGCTCCCGAACCCAAGGAGTCAGCCAGGACTGTGGACGCCCCTGAGCTGCTGCTGATCGACCTCAGCTCTCATTAACTGACTAGATATTCAGTGTTAAGTTGCTATCCATTCTACCTGGCATGATTTTTATTTGCCTTTCACACTCAAAACAGAAAATAAGCAGGTATCAGCCTACTTAACTATTCATAGCCCTTTTAGCCTGGGTCATCTTTCCATTAGAAAAATGTTTCTCTGCCAACACACTTTGTCGCTCTTCTCCACCTCCAGCAGGCTCCTTGAGACGTCTGTTTTTGTACGACGCTTTCAAATGCTTGGGTAGAGTGCACATATTAACTTCACAATTTCTAAACTTACACATTTTATAAAAGTTCTGACTTCTTTTTTTTTGCCCAACCTACCTACATTTTTTACATTACAATGTTATTTTAAAATGTTTGGCTTAGTCTCTGGTATGTACTGGGTACGCCATCACCATTCATCACTTCTTATGTCTTTTTCTAGCAATTTACAGCAGAAGAAACTGAAGTTCATAGAGATTAAGAATCTTCTCGAAGTCATAGATCTAAATGTATTGGTCTGAGGAGGTGCATTTAGGACTGTAGGAAGCCTGAGCTCCTACTTTTTCTACCAGACAAAACTGCTTCCAAAAATGTAACTGGAAGTTTGGTTTATCTGTGATGTATGCTTCAGATAGTCTCCTTATTTTCTCTCTCTCTCACTCTCTTGTTTTGGTTTCCGTTCCGTTAAGTTTATTGGGCTATAAGTTACATACAGTAAAATTGAGTCCTATTAAATGCCCCATCTTATATGTTTGGCATATCTGCACAATTTTACAACCAACATCACAATGAAAATACAGAATTTGCTCTCTGTCATTCCAGTCTCTCCCCACCCCTTTTTAGTTAATCCCTTCCCCCAACTCTCAGGCCTTGGGATTTGATTTCTGTTACCATGGTTTTGTCTTTTACAGAGCATCATATAAATGAAATCATATAGTGTACAGTCTTCTAAAAATTGAGACCTAATTCACATACCATAAAATTCATTCCAGTTAAGTGTACAGTTCTCTGGTGTTTACTACATTTGGAAAGTCGTGCGACTATCACGACGGTCTAACTCCAGAACATTTTCAGCTGTTAAAAAAAAAAAAACAATCCATGCTCATCAATAGTCACTCCTAGATCCTGGAAGTCGCTAATCTGCTTTTTATCACTATGGATTTGCCTATTCTACACATTTCTTGTAGACGGAATCATACAATTTGTTGCCTTTTGTGTTGGCTTCTTTCACTAGCATACTGTTTTAAAGGGTTCTCCATGTTGTAATATGTATCCGTACTTCATTCCTTTATGTGGCTCAATAATACCCCATTTTATGGTTGTACCACTCTTTGTTTATTCATTTATCAGTTGATGGACATTTGACTAATGCTACTATGAAGATTATGTAGAAGTTCTTGTGTGAACATGTTTCTAAATTAGTTTTGGTATATACCTACAAGCGGACTTTCTGCCTCATGGAAACTCCATATTTACCTTCTGACAGTTTTTCCAAGTGACCGCACCCTTCATTTACATTTCAATTTTTTTTTAACAGCCTTTTATCTGACTTCTTCCACATAGTATAATGCCTTGAAAATTCCTTCGAGTTGTTGCATTCCTGCTTACTGTCGAGTAGCACTCCACGGTGTGAACACACTATAATCCATTTATCCTTTCACTAGTTGACCAACATTTGGTTTGTTTTCAGTTTGGGACAATTATGAATGAAACTACTATAAACATTCTTGTTCATGTTTTTTCAATTATCTTGGGTAAATAGAAATATAATTATTGCATCATTATAGTAATATATGTTGATCTTTATAAGAAACAAACTGGTTTTCATAGCAGCTGTGCCATTTGCACTGCCACCCGCAATGTGTAAATGTCGGAGGTAAGTCACGTCTTGAGAGCTAGTTGTCAGTACTAGGCACTTTTGGCTTTTTAAAATTTAGTCACTCTGGTACATAATAGTATCTCATTGCAGTTTTAAATTCTGCATTTAATTTGCAGTGTCTAATGATATTGACTTTTCTTATTTTTTAAAAATTTCATGGGAAGATTTTATTTGTTGTCTTAAATTAAGAGAATTAAAAAAAACACTTTATGTTACAAAAAAATAGAGTAGAAAGTACAGTTTCCACACACTCCATCACCATGCCCACAATCTAGTTTCCCCTGTTATTGACATCTTGCATTAATGTGGTGCAATTACAATTGATGAGCTAGGATTGCTACATCATGCTTAACTAAAGTCCATATTTTACATGAAGGTTTGTTCTTTGTCTTGCACACTCTGTGGGTTTTGACAAATACATGTTGGGTTGGCCAAAAAGTTCATGTATTTTTCCCTTACCATGTCTTTAATAGTGCTTAGTTGTCTCTAACTTCATTTTAAACAATTTTATTAGATTGTATTGTGGTATGCATTTTTAAAAAATTATTAAAATTGGTGAATTTTCGTGTAGCCAGTTTAATATTGAAGGTGGAAGAAAATATACGACATTTTCTGTGTATTATGCTTTATTATTTCAAGAAAGGTAAAAATGCAACTGAAATGTACAAAAAAAGATTTGTGCAGTGTATGGAGAAGGTGCTGTGACTGACTGAACGTGTCAAAAGTGGTTTGCGAAGTTTCATGCTGCAGATTTCTCACTGGATGATGTTCCGTGGTTGGGTAGACCAGTTGAAGTTACTAACAATTAAATTGAGACATTAACTGAGAATAATAAACTTTCTACCACCCTGGCGTTAACTGACATATTCAAAATATCCAAATCAATAAAGTTATTGGTGAAAATGAAAAATGTGTCTTTTATTTTAAGAAAAAATTAAACAGACTTCTTGGCCAATCCAATAGTAACATGTCTGCCATACAGTATTATATAGAATAGGTCTCCTGCCCTAAAAATTCCCATGCTCCACCTGTTTATCTCTCCCTTCATCTCCCCAAACCCCTGGCAAGCACAGACTGTTTTCCAGTCTATACATTTTTTCTTTATTCAGAATGGCATATAGTTGGAAATATATAGTATGTAGATGTTTTGGATTTATTTCTATCATTTAGCAATATTCATTTATGGTCCCTTCATGCGGTGTCACGGCTTGATAGCTCATTATTTGTTATTGCTAAGCAGTATTCCATATTTAGATGTAACTCAGGTTTTTTTTCATTCATTGATCTATGAAGCCACTTCTTGGTTGCTCCCCAAGTTTGGCAATTAAAAAATAAAACAAACTCTGTAAACACTTGTGAGGAGGTTTTTGTGTAGACATAGTTTTTAACTCATTTGGGTAAATACCAAGGAGCATAAATGCTGGATTATAAGGTAAGAATATATTAGTTTTGTAAGAAAATGCTATAACATCTTCCAAACTGCTGTACTATTTTGCACTCCCGGCAGCAACCAATGTGAATTCCTGTTGGCTGACATCCTTGCCAACATTTACTGTTGCTGGTATTTTGAATTTTAGCCACTCTAACAGATTTATAGTGGTATCTCATTGTTATTTTAATTAAAACTTCCCTAATAATGTATGATGTTGAGTATCTTTTCATATTACTTGCCATCTATTTATCTTCTTTGGTGAGATGTCTGTTTACAGCTTTTCCTCATTTTTGAGTTGTTTGTTTTTTTTATTGATGAGTGTTAAGTGTTTTATGCGTATTTTGGATACCAGTCCTTTATCAGGTATATGTTTTACAAAAATTTTCTCCAAGTCGGTGGCTTGTCTTTTTATTTTTTTCATTGACAATGTCTTTGTAGAGCTAAAATTTTGTATTTTAATGAAGTCTAGTTTTTTATTTTTCTCTCATGGATTATGCTTTTGGTGTTATAACTAAAATGTCATCACTAAACCCAAGGTTGCCTAGGTTTCCTATTATGTTATCTTCTAAGACTTTTGTAGTTTTGCAGTTTATACCTAGGTCTATGATCAATTTTTAGTTATTTCTTGTGAAAGGTGTAAGGTATGTGTTTTGATTCTTTTTCTTTTTTTTGCAGGTAAGTGTTTAGTTGTTCCTGTACCATTTGTTGCAGAGACTATCCTTTCTCCATCGAATTGCCTGTGTTCCTTTGTAAAGATCCGCTGCAATGTATGGGTCTATTTGGGGCTCTCCGTTGATCTATTTGTCTCGTCTTTTACCAGCACTGTGCTATCGAGATGACTACAGCTTTAAAGGAGGTCTTGAAATTAGGTAATAGTCCTTGTTTAAGCTTTCGTACATTGCATCGTTCAAGGAATTTATCCATTTTATTTAGATTATCAAACTTATAGGCACAGAGTTGTTCACAACATTCTTTTATTATCTATTAATGCCTATAAAATCAGAGTGGTAGTCCCTCTTTCATTTATAATATTAGTAATCTTTATTGTCTCCATTTTTGTCCTTAGTTAGCCCGGTTAGAGGCTTAACAATTTTATTGATCTTTTCAAATAATAAACTTTGGTTTTATTGAGTTACTTATTAATTTCCTGTTTTAATTTTATTGATTTCTGCTCTATTTTTTGTTATTTCTTTTCTTCTGCTCGTATTGAATTTAATTTGCTCTTCTTTTTCTAGTTTCCTGTGGTGGAAGTTTAGATTACTGATTATAGATCTTTCTTCTTTTCTAATGTATGTATACAATTGCTATAAATTTTCTTCTAAGCATTGCTTTCTCTGAATCCCACATATTTTGAAGGATTGTATTTCAATTTTCATTTTTATCAAAATATTTTTTAAATTTCCCTTGAGACTTTTTTGACTCATGTGTTATTTATAAAATGTGTTGTTTAATTTTTAAGTATAGTATTTGGGAATTTTTCAGCTATCTTTCTGTTATTAATTTTAATTAATAACAGAAAGATATAAACTTCTGTTTCCATTATAATCTGAGAGGATACTTTGTATGATTTCTATTCTTTTTAAAATTGTCTGGGGTCTGGTTTGTGGCCTAGGATGTGGTCTATCTTAGAGAATGTTCCATGTGAGCTTGAGAAATACAAGTATATGAGGACAGTTGCATTTACCTTGCTAGATGTGGCAGTGGCAAGTTTGTGAAAGTTCTCTCATTTTCAAACATTTTTTATTGAATTATAATACATGCAATAAAGTTTCCAGATATTAAAAGTATAGCTTAATGAACTTTTATGAACTTTGCTTATGTAACCACTATCCAGATCAGGAAATAAAACATAACTAGCAATCCACTAGCTATCCCTTAAGTTCACTCTATACTGTCATTGCTTCTTCAAAACGCTGTTTGGACATGCTATATGGGTGGTGGGAATCTTACAAGAGGGTAGGTGGTAGAACAAAATACCGCCTCACTGATGCATTGATCGTAGTGGTATGTAGAGATCATCATCTCCATCCTCTACGATAAAACCCAGATTCACTCCCTTCTTAGCCAGCATATCTGCCAGGCTAAGTCATTTGTCCGATGACATGACCCCAAATTTCATCCCTGAGGATCCCTAATTACCATGCTTGTCAGTCTATTGCTCATGTGATTTCCCACTTATAGGTAAAACTGGTCATGGGAAATCTGTGAGATGACCCACTGGATCTCCTCCTCCTTGTTCCGAAATGGAATCCCTATCCCATTATGCAACAGCAAAACTTACCTCTTCTTGATCATCTTCCTGATGATCAGAATCAATTGTCCCTGCCAGTATAGTAGCTTCTTGCTTTGCCTATGATTCACCAAAATGAGAAATCCCAAATTACCCAAGCTGCAATGGGGGAGGGGACTTGGACAGTAAGTATCTATAGTTTTATGACTAGTAAGACTCTTGTTGTGGTCCATGGTAGAGGTGTTACCTCTCTTGGGAAAAAAGACCTGGAGAACTATGCTGTCCAATATGGAAACCAGTAGCCATGTATGGATATTTAATTTTAAATTAAATTAAAATTCAGTTCCTCAGACACACTAGCCATCTTTCATGTGTTCTATAGCTACATGCATCTAGTGGTTATCATATTGGAAAGCACAGAACATTTTCAGATTGCAGAAAAGTGTATTAGTGTTACCATAGACTCATATCTCATCTATTCTGCCATTCCAGCAAGGATGTTTTTGTTTGTTTGTTTTGCTTTGTTTTTTAATTTACCATCTTGGCTGGGAAGGGGAACATTTTCAGGGCTTCCAAGAAAAGACTTTGGTCTTTTCTACTCTTTTCCACAGGCCAAACAATAAACGTGAAGTTTCTTTCAGTTGCTAAGTATGTCCACCCTGATTATGAATTTGGGAAATGGAATAACTAGGTAGATCTATGGATTCGGTGGGCCTACTGTAAGGTAGACCTGGGTGAGGATTCTGCTTATCATCTCCCAGCTGGCTCCACTTCATTGCAGTTACTGGGTCTCGCAGGGCACCTCCAGTTATCACTGTGTATGTTTATGAATGGAAAAAAGGAGTTTTATACTCTGAACTCATAATGCTATCTTGAGTGAAGGTTTAGAGGTCCTAATGCTTTGATCTTTGTAATATATCCTTTTATCAATCAGAGATTGACTGTTATCACATACACATACTTGAATGGTGTGAAGTTTTTTTTCCTTATCTCCCCTGTTAGATGGATAAGTTCCTTGACACCGTTCTACGGGTTGTTTGATGTTCACACAAAGCCTAAATACTGATAGTGGGTCAATAAATGCTTGCTAAAGGAACAATACCCTTTATAGGTTTTCTATATTTATGGCTCTACAAATGAATCACAGTCATTTTCAAATAACAGTAAGTGGAAGTGACTCTAAAATACACCTGTGGGATTTGACACTCCATAACTGTAAGATTTTCACCCCCAAATTTAGACATAATGTGGTTTATCTGTGCACCATTCAAAACACAGTCGGTCCCAAACAAAGTGTTGGCTCAGCCTGTCACCACATGTTGGCTTTAATCTCTCTCACCAGAGCCTGCTTTTCTGCAAAGAGCAGGAGACATGGCCATCAACTGCACCAAGTTGTACAGTTTATAAACTCTACCATCTGACAGGAGCTGATTCACGCTCACTCTCAACTAGGGCAGGTAATTGAACCTCTCAAACCTCAGGATCCGAGGACGGAGGAGTGGACACATATCAAAACATGGAGGCTCTTTCAGAACCACTAGTATGAAGAAGAGGCATTTCTAGAAGTGACCATCTTGACATGACTAAAAAACAGGTGTCCAGCATCTCCAGTAATTAATGAAAAAAGAAAATAATGATATTTGTTTCTCTTAACAAAAATCAAATAGTTTAATCATGAAAAGTCAGCACCTTTTGGATACTGTATTTTTGTCCCCTCACCTTATGAAAACTTCCATGTTTTCATAAACTGCTTTTAATAAAAAATTCAAATACTTTCTTTCCTATTTTTATATTTCCAGGCAGCAAAATCACTGGATCACTAATAATCGAAGGCAGTTGCCTCTTCAAACACTCGGCTATGGCAGTAGTTACAGCTTTTTGACAGCAGGATTGGGGCGAGATGAACTGACTTCAACATTTTTGTTAAAAATAAAAAGCCCCACAAATCTGGCCCATCATTTTCAACTGTCAGGAATATAAATAGCTGATGGACTTTACTATGCATAAAGCCAAACAAAGGCTAAAAGGATGTTGTTTAAAGGTGATTAGAATGTGTGTGTTTATGGGATCAAGATGTGGCCACCCTCTGGCTTAGGGTCCATCTGATTTGGTCTGTTTATAAATAGAATTCTGAAGTAAACCAACCCACTTCCTGTTAGTCGTTTTCATTCTCAGGGTCCCCCCCCCCCTAAAGTATGAATTTGATGTCTTTCACTGGAAGGGAAAACATACTGTTTGTCATTTATCAAAATGTAAACAGCTGCAGTCCAACAATGTTCATTCAATTTTAATACTAAGTAAATAAATGTGAGCAATGACTGTACTATGGAAACGTGGACCTGAGGTTCAAATGCAATGAATTTTACTTCCAATTCAGTTTCACGAGTTTTCAGATGTTCTTAAGCTCCCTTCAGGTTTCCCGACCTTGCTAGATTAGTACGGGCAACATATTCCATAGAAATAGCTTATTAACTCACTCCCAAACCATAGCACTAACCCTGTTTGGATTTGAAGGTGTTTTTTTCTCTTGAAAGTTCAAAATAATTTGCTTTGAGAGCAAGAGTGAGTGATTTGAAAATGAGTTGTCTTGAAAACCATGGAGTAATTAAAGGCAACAGTATGCTTTCCAGATCAGGTGTAAAATGGACAGGAAAAACATGTGCATTTCTCTGTAATTCCACCCATGTGACTCACCCTTAATCCTTGATAATTGGGTACTTAAGATTTGCTTTACTCATTAGTTAGCCATTTCAATGTTCTTGTACTTTGGATCAAACTCTGGGTCATTTCAGTGTTTCAAGATGATTAAGGCCATTAGTAAACACTATTTATTTGAACCCACTGTGTGTCATTTCCAACTTACATCCTTCAAAAAACCAAGGTGGTCTGTCTTTGGACACTTGAAGGGTATTTGCAATAAATTGCATGGTGGGAGAGCTTGAATTAAACAATGGTCTTTTGGAACCAAGCTAATATTCAACTCTATTGAAAGACTAATTTGAAATTTAAAGTTCTATTTCTCTGTTAAAGCAAATATAAATATAGAACTAATTTGGAATGACACCTATGCTAACATAAAATATGGTCTGAATGAATAGTTTTTCCTCCTAAGAGCAATGTATGGTTGCCTCTCACATGGCCCTCACTGGGGACGTGACCTGCAACCCAGGCATGTGCCCTGATGGGGAATCAAACCGGGACCTTTTGGTTCCCAGCCCATGCTCAATCCACTGAGCCACACCAGCCGTGTCTCTTTGAGTATTTTAATCAGCGGCTTTTCTAAGGTTGACTAGAGCAGCTATATAACTACTGGGTCATTTATATTTTTTTTATAATTCCCTAGGACACTGCCCATGGCAACTGGTCCAAACCTTCTTTAGTTTTCTCAAGACCCAGTTCTGTTACTGTGCCTCTATTCTCAGTAGGCCAGGCCAGAAGGAAGTAAACTTTTTCTTTTCGCTTATTAATTGTTTAGCCACAAGAAGCTATAGCAAGACATAATAGAGGAAACTGCCTTGTACTCAGAGATGGTGAACCTCAAGCCAGATGCATTCACTGCATGAGACTTTGGGATCACCACGCTTGAGAGGAGTTAGTGCATTCCATATAAAACATAGCAATGGGAGTGCTTGTGATTACAGCCATGGTGGACTAACAGGCTTGCCTTTCTCCTTTAAATGACTAGAAAACTGAACCAGTTTTCCAACAACAGACAACAGACCACATAGGGCTATGATGCCTAGCAGGAGAGAAACAAAGAAAGTGAGCTCTCTGAGTGCCTCACATCACAACCTTGAGGACATTTCCATACTGAAGAACAGGGAAGAAGAACCCAATCAGAGCAGTCGTTTCCCTATGTTGAGGAAGAGTTTGGAGTTCAGTACAGGGTTAAAATTTTCAAGGCAAAGTCCCAGAGATGGAAGAATGGCACAGAGAGAGGAAGAGCACCATAGATCTACACAAAGAGAAGTTCAAGTCTTTGTCTGAGTATTGACTTTGAGCATACATGGGAAGAAAACTACAAAGTCTAAGGGGAAATCACCAGAAAGAAGTAGAAGCAATAATCTTCACAGCTTACACAAAGCTGGGATTAGTTTGTTTTCCAACACCCAGAGAACAAAAGCCTCTGACCACATAGGAGGACATAAAGATGTTGCCTCAGAAGTAGGAGATAATTAGTCTGTTCTGGGCCCACCCTAACAAAGCTCAAAACCAAGAATCAAACTTGTTCCAAGAAAGTTAACTTCATTTCAGAACAAAACCCTAAAATATTTAACAAAATACCCAATACTTTTCAGAGATAACATTACTCTCCAACCATGTAAAATTACAACAATTATAAATAGACATTGCTTGCTGAGGAAGGTCAAAAAGAGTATGAGAATGATGAAACGTCAGACACAAAAAAGTCCTAAGTCCAACTTGTAGCTTGAAGATGTACTATCTGAGATTTTAAAAATTCACTGAATGGGATTAAGGATAGATTTTCCAGAAGCAAGATTACTAGGTGTGAGGATAACAATAGAAACTACCCCACATGTCATTCAAAGAGAAAACAAGTTAACAGAACATTAATGAGCTGTGGATGACATCACGTGATCTTCCAGAAGGAGAGGAGAAGGGTAGAGGTGCAGAGAGGGTATCTGAAAACACAATGGCTGTTAATTTTTCAAATTTGATATAATCCGTAGACCACAGATCCAAGAAGAGCCACAAATTCCAAGCAGAAGGAACATTCAGAAAAACACTTAGGCACACCATAATCAATTGCTGAGAAATAATTTAAAAGGAAATCTTAAAAGCAGCCAGAGGAAAATAAGACACATTACAGAAGGTCAAAAATAAGAATAACAGCAGACTTCAAGTGCAGAAGAAAGAGTGCAGACCAGAAGAAGATAGTGGAGCAACACCTTTAAAAAGAAGTGTTTCACAAGTAAAAGCCTTTCACTAGATGAAATCAAATAGGCAACCCTAGCTGGTGTGGCTCAGTGGATTGAGTGCCTGCCTGATAACCAAAGGGTTGCTGGTTCAATTCCTAGTCAGGTCACATGCCTGGGTTGTGGGCCAGGTCCCACAGTAGGTGTCACATGAGAGGCAAATATGCATTGATGTGTCTCTCCTTATCTTTTTCCCTCCCTTCCCCTTTCTCTAAAAATAAATAAATAAAATTAAAGAGGCAAGTCCCCTATGTCCCATTGTCAAGGATGGAAAGGACTGCTTCAGGGTTTTCTAAATTTGTAATCCAGAAAATAATCATGGCCTCTGATCCTGGGGTTTTATCCAGCTTTTACTGACTTTGTATCTATTTTCCAAACCATGGTTTTGCATTTTGTAAATAATAACACCCCTTTTATACTAGTTACATGATTTCATTTCTAAGGCTGTTTCCAATCTTGGAAGTTGGTTTATAGAGGATAGGAATGGATTTTTATTTCAAGGATAGGCAATTTAGAATAATGGGAATAATGGATTGGGAGTCTTGGCTGTTCCTCAAAACCCTGTAAGTAATCAACATTGTGATGCAGGCCAGTGATTTTTCAATATGCACAGAATCACTTGTGATGCTTGTTAAAAGGCAGATTGGAGGACTTCATTTCTAGTAATTTATTGTTAGTAGCTCTAGAGTAGGGATCAGAAATCTGCATATTAAGCAAATTCCCAAGGAACTGAGACAAGTATTCTCTAACTATACTTTGAGAATCTCTGCCTTAGGTAAGTCAACCCCTCTGGGCTTTGGTTTCACACCTGTGAAAAGGGGGAGCTAGATTAGATGACAACTGGGGATATTGTCAGCTCTGGACACTTTTTGACTCAGTTAAAGTTTTTCCTATTTCTAGGAATAAAGTCTTGGTCAATTCAACATAGGTGGCATTCAAGTGACCTACCTTCTCTTTTCTTTCATTAATATACCGCCTATGGTAATATAGATTTTTATTTCTATACCTACCATTATTTATGCACCCATATAACCTCAAGGGTAGCCTTTCAAGACTAATCCCAAGAGGTGCCCATCACAGAACTTGGCAGCAGAAAGAGGCAATAAAGACTATTAAATATGGCTACCACCCCCAGTAATATCTGATAGGCGGCCATTCAGCCTGCACTTGTTCACTTCCATTGTCTCAAAACGTGGAGGTGTCTTTCCTCTCTTAAATGAAAATGTTCCTCATTGGGGGTTTTATCCATATGTCCTGGTTCTGATCTATGGTTCTACATGAGATGAGTGTAATTCCTCACCCATGTGATAACCATTGAACACAGTCTTTGTTGCATACTCAGTTTCAACTGTTCTTACACACTGTTTGTGTTTAGTTGGCCTTCAGCGGATCTCTGCTAAAACATGTGTCCAGCTGTAGGCTGGGCAATGACTTTTATAGCAAGACCATGTGAAACTAAGGGAAGAGGAATACATTTGAAACTCATATCACAGAAAAAGGGAATATTTCCCTAATATATTGTTCCAGGGAAGGTTATGTGCTTACTCAAATCTGTATACTTGCCTGCTTCTCTCCTGGACTAGCCCTAGGAAAACTTGAATTATTCCTAAATTATATAGACAGGTCTTTACTGCCTTCACCATCTCTGCAGACCAAGGGTCTTGACGCAGCTGCTGCTCCAGGTTTCTTGTGAGCTATCATACCCCTTTGGAGTTGAGAAAACCATGTGTCTTGCTTTGACCAATAAAATATAAGCGGCAGTAATGTGTTGTATTTCCTGGGGGAAGCTTTTAATAACTTGAGTGCTTCACCATTTCCTCCATGTAGAGCTTTGTGATGCTTCAGATGGTAGAGGACCCCCCATGCAGCAAACCTAAGTAAAGCAGTATGAAACACAGCCCCGGAAACCCAAATAGACATGTAGCTTGAGGGAGAAATAAACCCCTTTGTTTTAAACCACTCATCTTCTTTAATTTTTGGTTTTTCACCACTGCACAATTGTATCCAACTTGATTGATATAGTCCTAATGGCATTATCCGTATTTAATTAGTTGTGGAAATTCATTAAATGGAAATCCAAATTTATCTACATAGTCTTGTAAGTCTATTTGTAGAAGTAAACTTACTAAATGAAAAAAAGAATGGTCACACCATGTTCCTGAACAAGAGTTATGAAAACACAATTTTTATGTGTAGATATAGGCCTATAAAATTCGCTCCTGGCACTGAGTCAATACCTAACATTTTTTGAATAACTATGATCCATAAGAGGGTGATGAAGTGATTAAAGGGCAAAATGCTGAACAGAAATAGCTAAATAAATATTTCAGCAGTTTGACAACAGCTTAACAAATAATTTCACTAAATTTTGTACTCACTGAGCAAAGTGCTGGATGGATAAAAGAAAAAAAAATCTTCGTGCCTCAGTCTGTAGATGATGGAGATACTAAAGAGATTATGACAGTAGACATGAACCCACGTCCTCAGGGAGCAGAGGGGTAGTAAATGTTACGCTATCCAAATTTATGCATCATGGCAAAAACCCATTTTCAGCTTGCACCACATCAGAAGGTTGCACTTTTGACTGACAAGCACAAAATTTAATCCAGAACACATGGGGGCAGAACCCAAGAGAAGCCAGCCAGAGAACATGGTATACTCAGATTAAAGAGCCAGAGAAGGCAGGGTACCCCAGCAAAGACAAGAAGCCACAGCTCAATAAAAGGTGGTTAGAGAGAGGCATTTCACACAGCTTGGGACAAAAACAGCAATAAGTTCTTCTGGACAAAAAATGATTGGGTACATTTTGGGTTTTGTGTGTATGTATGTATGTGATATATCCCTAAAACTTGAAAGGTTAAACTCCTTTAAATATTAATTAATGATCTTGACAAATCTAGACTTAAACATATTCTTTGTGAATGATCCTATCCTTGATTCTGTGTAATAAAAGCAACAACAAATAAAGTTTTCTGCATCAAAAGAGGATGAGAGGTAAAGCCCAAGAACCCAAGTCACAATTCCTAGAAAATTTATAAATCCTCAGTCATCCCCAAATAATAATGGTGAATAGTTTGCTGCCCACGCCCTCTGCCACAGTATTCTTAAAGTCAAGTCCAGGTCCAATGAACACAATTTCACTGAAAAAAAGAAATTGAAGAAGATATAAATAAGTGGAAGGATATACCATGTTCAAGGATAGGAAGAATTAATATTAAAATATCCATACCACCCAAAGTGATCTATAGATTCAATGCAGTTCCCATCAAGATACCTATGACATATTTCAAAGAACCAGAACAAATATTCCAAAAATTTATCTGGAATCACAAAAGACTTTGAATAGCCACTGCAATCTAAGAAAGAAGAACAAAGTTGGGGTAATCATGCTACCTGGTATCAAACTGTGTTAAAAGGCCATAGTAATAAAAAAAAGCATGGTACTGGCAAAAAAACAAAAACAGACATGTACATCAGTGGAACAGAATAGAGTACAGAAGTAAACCCACATCTTTATGGTTAATTAATATTTGACAAAGGAGGCGAGAACAGACAATGGAGTAAAGGCAGTCTAGTCAATAAATGGTGTTAGGAAAATTGGACAGATATGTGCACAAAAATTAAGCTAGACCACTTTTGTACACTATACACAAGAATAAACTCAAAATGGATCAAAGACTTAAATATAAGACTCAAAACCTTAAAACTCCCAGAAGAAAACAGGTAGTAAAATCTCAGACATTTTTTGCAGTAATATATTTTTTTGATATACCTCCTGAAACAAGTGAAACAAAAGAAAAAAATAAACAAATAGGACTACATCAAACTAAAAAGGTTTTGCACAGCAAAGGAAACCATCAACAAAATAAAAAAGACAACGCACAGAATGGGAGAACATATTTGCCAATGATACATATAATTAAGGGGTTAATATCTGAAATTTATAAAGAACATATACAACTCGACACCAAAAAAATACACAATCCAATTGAAAAATCAGCAAAGGACTAAAATAGACACTTCTCCAAAGAGGACATACAGATGGCCAATAGACATATGAAAAGATGCTCAATGTCACTAATCATAAGAAAAATACAAATTAAAACCACAATGAGATATTGCCTCACACTTGTCAGATTGGCTGTCATCAACAAATCCACAAACAACAAGTGTTGGTGAGGATGTGGAGAAAAGGGAATCCTCGTGTGCTGTTAGTGGGAACACAGATTGGTGCAGCCACTGTGGAAAAAGAGTATGGAGTTACCTCAAAAAATTAAAAAGTAACTTTGACCCAGCAATTTTACTTCTGGGAATATATTTGAAGAACCCTGAAACACTAACTTGAAAGACTCTAATGTACCCCAAGGGTGGCATTATTTACAACAGCCAAGATTTGGAAGCAATCCAAGTGTCCATTAGTAGATGGGTGGAGCTTCTTTTTTAAAGAAGCTGTGGTACACGTATACAACAGAATACCACTGGGCTGTAGAAAAGAAGGGAGTCTCATCTTTTGTAACAGCTTGGATGGACCCAAAGAATATTCTATTAAGTGAACTAAGTCAATCAGAGAAAAACAAATACCATATAATTATATTTACATGTGGAATCTAATGAACAAAATAAACTACCAAACAAGATAGAAACAGACTGATAGGTACGGAGAACAAATGGACAATTGTCAGAGAGATCTGGGCTTGGAGGGCTGGGTGAAAAGGTGAAGAGGTTAAGTAAAAACACCCCAAAACTCATAGACAGAGGAAAACACAGTGATTATCAGAGGAAACGTGGGGTAGGGTAGGTAGAAGAGGGTAAATGGTGGACAAACGTTAACAGAAAGAGACCTGACCCGGGTGTTAAACACACCATACAATGTACAGACCATGTACCACAGAATTGTACACCTGAAACCTGTATACTTTCATTAAGCAATGTCACCCCAATACATTGAATTAAAAACAAAACAAGTCAAACAAAAAACCCACCAAATTTATTTCACCTCTGCTTATACAACACCCTTCCTATCCATTGCTCAGCTCCTCCATGCCATCCCTTTGCTTTGCACTAAAGAAGTTCTATGTTCTATGTGTTTACGACTACTTTTTAGTTACCAGCCATACTGTTGAAGTATACAGGAAGAGAGGAGAGAACAGATAAATAGAACAGGCAGATGAATGTGAATAGATGGAAACTCAGGTCGATTGAGAACACTGAAATTCAAACTCTGCCCTCAAGGAGTTTACCATTCAGCAGGAGTCACATATGTAAATGAGTATACTGTACAACTGTTTCAATGCAGAGGCACACAATGCATATTCAATAGGGGTGAAGGGGCACCAGAGTCTGCCAGGGAAAAGCTTCACAGAAGCACTTGAGATGAAATTGAAAGAAGAGGTAGAAATTCTCTGAGCAGGCCGGAGGAGGCATTCTAGGCAGAATACTTGTGCTGGGAAGTATGACATATTTGAAAACCCATAGAGAACGTGATATTGCCATGAGGAGGGCTGGGGAAAGGGAGGTGGGAGATGAAGCTTGATAGGTAAGCAGCAGCTGCTCATTTCATGAGGGACCAGGAAGGAAAAGTCACAACGGTGGTAAAACCTATAGAAGAAAATGAAAAAATATTCGTGTTCATCATAAAAGTAAGGCATACTTCATTATTTTTTCTTTTTAAAAGTGTGTTTTACTATTTATATTTATAAATTTTTAATTAGGCTTTAATGTGTACTGAGTACTAAGTAGTAGTTACTAGATAAAAAAGAATATGTAAACTAGGGGTAAGGTATAAATAATGACCATACAAATTAATGCTCCTTGACCTGGTTTAAGGAAAGGCAAGTTCTATCATCTGGAAAGTACTCCCCAGGGCCACGCTCCTGCTTTCCTGCTCAGAACTCACCAGGAAACAGCTGAGTATAAACCCACCTAAACCACCTTCTTCCCACTCACTGCCTGTCTCCCCGCGGATGTTTGACTGACTCTTCCTTTCCCATCCCAATCTCATACCCTGAATATAAAAATAAATGCTCTTCTTTTTAAACAGGAAGGGATGTCTCAGATGTTGTATTCTAACACCTTTATTTTAAACCAGAAAGCTGAGGCACAGGCAAGCAATATCTCATTAACTAGTGGTAAATGTAGAACTGGTACCCAGAGCTCCGAATTCCAATATCGGTTTGAGTCAGAAAATCAACCTGGATTTGACTATCCCACCTTGCATGACACCCTCACTTTCCTGGAATTTTGTAGTTTGAATCATAGGGAGACTCAGGTTAGAAAGCTAGAAGCAGATGACAGAGAGAAAAGCACCATGAACTTCTATTTCTATATCTGGGTAACTTTAAGGGAATTATCATAAAAAGTTACATTTCCCCATCACTCCTGTGATATTTATTTTGAGGACTTGAGGGTATGTAGTTCCTTAACATTTAATGGACTAATTACCAATAGGCTGTGCCAAGAGGTGTGTCAAATTAAAGTCTGAGTCACTAGGAGCTTCAATTTAAAATTCAAGAATCCTCCTGGCTCTAGATCAACAATGCCATTGCAAGTAACACTAAAATGAGAAAAACTAAAACTTACTTGTGTTCTTGCTAAAGAATCAAATCATGACCACAAAAATTAAAACACCATAAATAAGTACCATGGGGCTCTGCCCTTACCTGCTGGGCACATAATTCATAGTTGTTTGAATTTTGTCTATATATGTCTATTTAAAGACTCATTAGAGAAGGTGGCTTTTTAAACACTTTGCAACCTAGGTATGAAAATCATTATGCAGCCAGTAGCTTCCAAGCTTCAAATCATTAGCTATTCTTTCCTCATCTGGGTCTTATCTATTTGTCCTTTAGAATAAAACAACCATAAGGGATAGTACAGACATCCAAAGGAACTTCAAAGACGGCTTAATCTAAGTTCCTCTGTTTACAAAGAGGGAACCTGGTATCCAGAAAGTGTCAATATCCACTGAAGGTCATAGAAAGGTAGGACTTGGGACATGGTTCATTACTCTTTTCACTCCATCAGTCATTTATCAGGCATCAGTGGACTGCACGTCTATACAAAATGTCTGTCCTTGCAGGGAGGTGGTGTTAGCTGAGCCCACTAATGAATCGAGAGACAGCCCTGGACTGCTCTCTTTGACTATGCCTTTGCTCAAAAAGAGCCAGGAGCCTGTGTTTCATGCCAGGAAAGCCATCTGGAAGGGTTTCCCAACCATCCACAGAGATGTCAAGGCTTCCAGAGTAAGAATAGTGGGTTGTCAGTTATGTAGGTGGGTCCTTGGGTGAGTGGATGGGCAAGGTGTGACTCTCTCATGGAATACACTTGGGCACATTAGCCTATCAATGCAGTCAATAGGTTGCCTGACTCTATTGAATCCAGCATTATCTTCAACTAGTTTGACTACAACTTCTCCTTGCCTTCATTTTTTCTTTTTATATACCCATTATTATTCCACAGAGTTATAGTCTGTGCATTGCACCTTGTGAATCCTGCATTAAGGAATGTTTTCTGCCCATCTCTTATCTCAGTTCAGCTTCAAAAAGGGCCCAGGCTCCACTTAGGCACACAGGTAAGCAGAGTTCTATTGCTGGTGGGTGGACTGACCTCACTTCATTGTAGAAGATTCAGAATATTGTTACTGTGACACATGACAAAGTCAAGGATACTTGTGGAAGACTTGCTGCTAAGCTTCTTTTACAAGGCTGTGACAGAATAAAAATATCAGATCCATATTTCCATCCTTAAAAATATCTTCTCAAATTCTATGCCAAAATTTTTGTTTTTTTCAGACAACAAATGCACATCTTTCATGTTGGATTATATATTATATCAAACATAGTTTAACTGACCCTTACAAATATCAATGTGTATAGGTGACTGAAAATTCATTTTCATGATCTCACTCCTTTCTCTCTTTTTTGTTTTTTGCATTTTTATTGTAGTTCAAGTACAGTTGTCTCCATCTAACTCCTTTCTGAAGGGAAGTTCTTTTGTTCATTCATATTCACTAAACAAATATTTATTTAGCACCTACTATATGCCAGATACTATATATAGCTGAACAAAACAGACCAAGATACCTACATGCTAGCTAGGCTTAGGTTCTAGTAGTGAAGATAATCAATCAATTAATCAATGAGCATACAAATAAACAAATGCAAAATTATTATATTATTATTATTGTGTGTACATATACAGGATGTAGTAAAATATATATGATAGTAAATGCTACTGGTCAGGGAAGGTATCAATCACACATTTGTAAAAGAACTAGAAGCTTCCTTATCTTCAACTATCATCTCATCCTAAGTGCAATTCCCTAAACTCCTCTGGGAAAAAGGAAGGATGGAAAAGTAGAGGAAGGTGGCTTCCTCAGGTGGCAGCCTTATGTCAGTCACTGCCTTTTTCCATTTGCTGCGGTGACATCTGTCCAGGTTGAACAGTCTATGTAGAGTCACCGGTCATGCTTCAGCAGGAACTCAGTTGAACATGTCCACTCCCTTTCATCCTCCAGTTGCCTAGAAGTGGGAGGCCTATTCGGGCAGCGCGGGTGGGAGGAGGTGTGGTTGCTGTGCTAATGCTCACATAAGATTCAGAAATTGTGCCTTAGATAACGTTCCTCTCTCTTCGTTTTCCCTTCATCTTTCTGATTCCTTCCAGGAGAAAGTCTCAGTTCAGCAACAGTCACTAACACACTCTTCTAGCATGCTAGCTTCCTTTTTTAACAGGAAGAGAATGGAACGGAGGCAGAGCCTTAGACAATAACAATATACAGCCAGAATTTATGGAATGTCTTCTGTCTGCCTCAGTTAACGACACTGATTTATTTTCATTGTATTTAGCTTTGCTTAAAACAAACTTATTTAAGCAAAAGTGAGTCAGTTTGAATGAAATATTTCGTAAGCAGCAGTACAGGTGTTTTTAGATATTGCAAAAATTGTGAAGTTGGAACTTGAGTGACTAAAGTTGGGAAAACACTGTTCTTGCCTCACAAAAGCTGACAGCCAACTTCTGCACTTCACTCTTGCTCTTAGGGTCACATATCACTAGACAGGGGGTTGCCCAAACAGCCAGTTACTGGTGATTTTTATCTCTGTATTACATATGGAAAGTTCTGCCCATGTCTAAATACTTTCCTAGTGATAATAGTATCCTGTCTATAGCCGATATGTGATCTTAGCCCTCTTTGAATCTGCAGGCTACTTTTCAATTTCTTGAGAATCCTCTGGCAGGTGGGTTTGGAGGAAACCACGCAGCAGTTGGGAGCAAGCTGTCCCTCCCCGAGGCCTGACGGCTGTCTTTAGGATGTCTGATGACAATTGAAGTTAGAGTACAAAGAGCCTCTGTGGGGACTGGAGGGTGACATTGCAATTTTTGACTAAATGACTAGAATTATTATGAAAGTTCTGACATCTGTCATTAGTATCCTGGAGAGAGTTGCAAATTTACCCCAAAGTAAGGCTGTTTCAGCAAGGTCAACTCTGCCAACTGATCCAGTTTCTCTAAGTATTTATCCATCCCTCCTATCTCATGTTCGCAGATGGGACAGAAAATACTGATGTGGCAATGGTGTTAAAAATAAAGTCCCTTCTCATATGTTTAAACACGGTCAAAAGTAACACTCAGGTAATACGTAAGACTTTCCTGTTCACCCTTTTTTCCTCCAAAGTCACTCACCTGCCAACCCGTCTGCTGATGGAAGGGCTGGGCAGCCTGAAAACAATACTTTTAGTACAAATCATCTTGTTTGAAATCAGTCAACATATCAAAACACATTTTATTTCTTCTCTCTCTCTTTCTGTCCTTCTCTCTCTCTCTCTCTCTCACACACACACACACACATACACAACCTTTGCTTTTTCTACAACATATACCCACATTTGAATTGATTTTATCCTTGAAACCTCTTGCATTATGATATTTTAAAACTTTGGTTTATTTCTTTCCAAGAAACCAGGGAATACATATACTTCCACACTCTGGTGTGTAATCTTCAATTCTTAATCACTTTGTCCCTTGGAAAACAGAATTTAATATTCAGCTTTATGCAATCTCCCCATCCTGTAAAAGTACATAGCTGTTTACACTTGTTGGTTGTTACTAAAGCCATTTAGACATAGCTCACTTCTGAAATTGGCTTTCAATATAACTGTCCTAAGGATAAACTAGGCAGAATGGGTTGAGTCTATAAATCTTTCTAATATATTCCCATTGAAGCCAAGCTGGGTTAAATTTCCTTTGCAAGCACAGTAAATCCGCTGAAGGAGGGCGTTATACACTGATGATATCTGAGAAGTAGACAATGAGTTATTCTGCTGATCTCTGTGTCCTCTGCCTTCCCCTCACAACAAGGCCAGGCAGGGGACAGAGTGACACACGCCAAGGCCAATGGGGCTGCAAGAACTAACATTACCTTTTTGCTTTTAAGTACATGTGGGCTGGGGCTGGCTTTATTTTAATTTTAAAACTTGGTGTGTGTGTGCAGGCAACTGCAGCTCATCCCTAAGATATAATCCAAACAGAGAAACTATAGAGTTTTCAGACTGGCTCCACATGGAGTGTCTACAAAGGCCTACAGTGCACCCTGGATGACTTTCAAGTTTTTTCAAAGCCATCTGGAGTCTTTTAAAGTTGTCATTGTTTGAAGAACCCGCGGAGAGAGGAGAGAGCATTTGGGTCTCAGGAGGAAAGGAGGAAATAAGATTTAAGGTAGCCAACAGATGTAGAGAATCCAGGTACTGTTCCCTCAACGTGTTTTGGTTCTTACCTGCCTTTCTCCTTCTGACTCAGCTACCTTCTCTTAAGGTGGTTCTTTCTCCCTGAAAACCACCTGCCTGGATGCAGAGAAAGCAACAGTCTGCTTTGCCTTGTGTTTCAAAGTCTGGGTTTTTCTCATTCTCTGTAATTCTATCTTGTCATTTAAATCTACACAACAGCTGTTTTTTTTTTTTAATTCTCTACTGTCATAGGTATAAATTGCCAAACCTAGTTCTGAATGTGCAACCACATAATTTTTATTCTTCCTAGTCTCTCTTACCATATTTTCACACATCAACATTTTACTAATGGTAACTTCTCTGTATCTCATGTTTGGCATATTTGTGCTTTTGACCCTTTTCCTATAAGGAGATTTTCCTCTGCTTCTAGTCCTTCCACCTCCCATTTCTACAAAGCTCTTGCTTTGAGTCTAACCGTCACTGCCCTTCCCACTCTTCAGCACCCACCCCACTTACGTGCTTCTCACTCTCTACAGCTCATCTGCTTAGGTCATGAGGTCAATATCTTTTTTGTAACCAATGTAGGTTATGATTTCCTACTTTATTTATTTATTTTGGCCTTAAATAACCTCTTTCTCTGTCTCACTCTTGCTTCTTGAACAAATTTCAAAGATGCACGTCAGCCAAAAGAAATTTTCATGACACAAGACTTTATCTATAATTTCCCTTAAAAAGCACGAAAGAAAAGCACAATTCAAAGAAAAGTTGACTCAGCTTGACTCAACAGTGTTCCTCAGTGAACTTAAATGAGGGTGATTTACTGTCCACGCATCTACTCAAGATTCTACTCTGTCTGCATCTGCATCATGGAAACCCCATAAGTACTCTGCAGGAGTAAGAGGTACACACAGTCCACATTCTTCCTGTTGAGATAACGTGGTCTTAGTCAGCAGAAACTAAAAATAGAGATCCCTGGTTTCTGGAAAGAATTGACTCCAATTTTTCTTTCTAAGAAACTGGAAATGAGAAGTCAAAGGGTCTTTGCTTTTTGGGAACATCCAAAAATATTAAAAACACATTTCCTCTACTAGTATTTTCTGAACATTAAGAAGTTTGATGGGCACATTTAGCCTTTGAAAAAACTTTTCCATGCAACGTATAATCTAGAGAAATATATAGTTCCTACTATGGAATTAAATATAATTATGAGCCTGAACTCTTAGAGAAAAACAAGCCAGTCCTTAATCTATAAAATGCAACCTTCCCAAATGTAAAGTTTAACTATGAAAGGTAATTTTTCTATCCTTTTTGTCTTGAGCATTACTAGAAGTATTTAGGCACATTGTCTGTCTGTCCATCTACCTACCTACCTATCTATCTACAATGTTTTTAATGATTACTGGGATGATCAGTTCGGCTACTACATTGTAAATTAATGATCCCAAACATGGTCATCTGCATAAGCAGATCAACAGTAAACAATTATAATGTTCTGTGCCTTAGTTTGGAACTGATTTCAATGATCATGTTTCATTCCTCTCTGGAACATATAAAGTTAAGAAAATAAAAGTTCTGAATATGCCTGACTTATGTGGAGAGGTGAGTTCCGGATGCTGTTAGAAGTTGTCTCAGATATTCCAGCACAGTGACGCCTGAATGACTCATCCGGAGTGGCCGCCCCTGCCGTCCTGTTCATACCTAATGATTACTCCACACTGTTGTGATGCTGTAGAATTTGATTACAGTATTTCAGAACGCTCAGAGCTCTAACTGAGCATTAGAAAACCCAAACATATGTTATATTTTAATATTCCTTTTTATACAAAATGTCCTTGTGCAGAGGAATGCATCCTCATTATTATCAAAGCTTAAAAACAGTAAATATCTATGATCACAAGGTTGAACAAATTTTCCTCAGAATGGGGAGAGGTATTTTATATTTGTTATACTGAAATTATCATTGAGTCATTTTCCTTCTGAAGGCTAAGTAACTTGTTGGGAATAAATCTAGAGTGATGAAAAAGTTGATATACATTTTCTAGGCTACTGAGGGCCAGATTATTTTTAAATTGCCTCTTAGGAAACCAATTTGTATTTTCTATCAATCAACAGCATTTGTTCATCAACTCAAAATTTAAATTGAGTTTTAAATCTATCTCTGAATATAATAGGGAGAGTAATATATTATGTTTATTGGTAATATATTATGTTTATTGGTAAGGGGGAAAAAGGGATAAAGACTTAAGTTATCTAATACACTATTTAGAGAAGAAGCAAAAAGAATCAATAGACTAGTGCTGGAACAAAGAATCACACCAAACTCATCTTGGCTTTGCCAAGTGATAAAATTCCACATGATTTGAACAGCTAAAAGAAGATGGTGACTTTGGCTGGGTTTTCCAAGGACAAAGAGGTAATACTAGGGTGTTAAATATGCAAGTCTCTTTCCTGTAATACTGCTGTGCAAATGTCAACATCTTCAAATAAATGGAAGGTCACTAAAAAGCTAATAATTAAGTCCCAGTTTTTTGGCTAGAAATCAAAAAGGAGACACACAACTAATATATAGAAATTACTGTGATTTAAATAAAGGAATAAAATGGCTACTTCTAGAAACATTTCAGTTGCACAATTCTGAAAAAGACAGTTTTTTTTTGTATTTGAAATGATCTTTTAAGAGATGAAACATGAATTGTGAATATAAAATACAGAATCCCAAAATTCAGATAATAATATTGTAGGGGGTAAATTAGTCTGCTGTTAAGAATGAGTCAGTAATAGGTATATAAACATATGAAAGGTTGCCCCATTCAACCTTTTGAAACAATGCATTCAATTGAACAATGAATGCCCTGGAACATATCCTCACCTTCTCTTGTTCAAAAAAAAAAAAAAGGAAAAAAGAAAAGTTTAGGGTGGAATATATACAATGTGTTCTGAGCCGGGTGAAGCTAAATGCAGAGAAAGAAAGCACCAGAAAAAAATATGTTAAAAGTAAAAAATGTTTGCCTTTCACTGGCAAGATGACCAGTGACTTTCTTTTACTTCTCTATATTTTTTTAGATTGAACATTTATCCTATTTTTAAAGAAAAAAATTATTTTATTACTCTGGCTACAATTGTAGGTTTCTCACAATAATTTTGACCAAAGGGGGAGGGGGAGCAAGTAGTCATTGATAATTCACACTGTATTTGAACTTACCCCAAGCATTACTATTCACAGAGATCTGCTGCATAACTTTAACAGAAAAAGAATGAATTTCTTCTCAGATTGGGGACTAGGGTATCAAATCATAAACTAAGAATGCACTTTCTGCCCTGGCTGGTGTAGCTCAGTGGATTGAGCGCGGGCTGGGAACCAGAGGGTCCCAGTTCGATTCCCAGTCAGGGCACATGCCTGGGTTGCGGGCCAGGTCTCTAGTGAGGGCCATGTGAGGAGCAACCATACTTTGCTGTTTCTCTCCCTCTCTGTCTCCCTCCCTTTCCCTCTCTCTGAAAATAAATAAAATCTTTAAAAATAAAAAAATAAAAAAAAGAATGCACTTTCTATTACATGAGAAATAATTTCTGACTTAAGTATTTTGATAATTAAAAAATTCCTTGTAAAATTCTTCCTTCCATGTAAAGTTATTTCTTTGGAGTCCTGAATCTTTTTTCTGTATAATTTCAGAATTGCTTTTATGAACTATGTTTATTGTGTTTATCATCCAACAAATGTGTTGGTACTTAACATTGCCAATGAATATAACATTCTATGGTCTAAAATCCTTTGGTATTATCATAGAACTACTGTTTAACTTGAATCACAGAGGTTTATACCAAATGCTTACTATTACTTCATGCTTGTCTTATTTCTTCTCTCTATATTTTATTATGAAATGGAATCAAATTAATTTAGAAACCATTTTAGTCATCTTACAGCCATTGCAAAAACATGCAAGTCAACATGCCAAATATTTCTTACTGGACATAGTTTTGAATAGATATAAGAATAAATTACATCAAATCTTTAAATTTCTTTTTTAAATAATATATTTTTTTGATTATGCTATTATAGTTGCCCAATTTTTTCTTTTCTTTTTTTTTTTTTTTTACTGTTGTTCAAGTAGAGTTGTCTCCATCTTCCTCTCACCACTCCCACCCACTCCAGCCATCCCACCTCCCTCCCTTGATCCTACCCCGCTTTGGCTTTGTCCATGTGTCCTTTATACATGTTCCTGACAACCCTTCCCCTTCCCCCCCAATTATCCCCTCCGACTTACCCTCTGGTTACTGTCAGTTTGCTGTTAATTTCAATGTCTTTGGTGGGGAAGCAGACTGGTGCAAACACTGTGGAAAACAGTATGGAGTTTTCTCAGAAAACTAAAAATGGAACTGCCTTTTGATGCAGCAATTCCACTGCTGGGACTATACCATAAGAATCCTGAATCACCAATTCAAAAGAACCTATGCACCCCAAAGTTCGTAGCAGCACAATATACAATAGCCACATGCTGGAAGCAACCTAAGTGCCCATCAGTAAATGAGTGGATCAAAAAACTGTGGTACATTTACACAATGGAATACTACACAGTAGAAAGAAGTAAGGAGCTCCTACCCTTTGCACCAGCATGGATGGATCTGGAAAGCATTATGCTAAGTGAAAGACAAATACCATAAGATCTCACCTATAAGTGGAACCTAATCAAAAAAACAAACAAGCAAGCAAAATCTTTAAATTTCTAAAAAAAAAAAGATGGGTTATTGCCAAATCAGTGAAATGCTGAGGTGATTGCTGAAATCATTCCCTGTGAATGGTTTATAATTTTCATGCTGGTTTCTCATTTTCCACAACCTCTAAATATTTGATTTTAAAACATTTCTATTCTCTCCCTCCTTCCTAAATTTTTGTAAAGTCTCGGACTAATTTTTTTTACATTATCTGCATGCAGACAGTAAACTTTAAAACTTATTCATTTTTACCACTTTTTTTTAAAAAGATTTTATTTATTTTTAGAGAGAGGGGAAGGGAGGGAGAAAGAGAGGGAGAGAAACAGTAATGTATGGTTGCCTCTCACAGGGCCCTCACTGGGGACCTGGCCCGCAACCCAGGCATGTGCCCTAACTGGGAATCGAACCGGGACCCTCTGGTTCCCAGCCCGCGCTCAGTCCACTGAGCTACACCAGCCAGGGCCATTTTGACCACTTTTTACATATGAAGCAAGTGATCAGTTAATATTATGGTCAGAACTGAATTCTGGCAGTGACTGATTACGATTGGATGCAGAGGACAATTTCTCTAACACGCTCAATCTCCTCACAAGGTGTGTGGTACGAGGCCGTGATAAGAGAGAAAATGGTTTTATAACATTACATGAGACAAAGCACAAATTCAATGATATTAGGAATCATGTGTGCTAGCAGGTACTTACTAAGTATTTGTTAAATAAGTTAACTCTGCTACAAGAGACATCATTCAGGATACATATGATAAACTGACTTTGTCAATTATATCATTCAGTTCCTCTATCTCTTTTTTATTCTGTTTGATTTTTGGCTATGCAATCTAAGACTGAGTTAAAGTCTTTCCCCACAGCTGTGTTTTCATTTGGTTTGGCAACTTTACTTAATCTCTAGCAAAGTTCCTGCCCTTGTGAAGCTGATATTCTAATCAGGCTGTCTGTCAATAAAACAAGCAAGCAAATACAAGTGTATTTGTCCATGGTGTTTATTTTCATCATAAATTTTGTCATCAGTCAATATAAAAATATAAGCCTTTTAGTTTTTATAATAATTCCTATTTGAATCTTTTTTTATGCTAGCATAGCTATTCCTAATTCTAACTGTTAGCATTTGCCTAATATTCTGTTATTCCTTTTATATTTAATAGTTTTATTATACTTTATTTTGAGAATCTGTCTTTTAATAGGAAAGTTCATTCCTTTCACATTTGTTATTACAAATAGTATTGGGACATATCACATCAGGAAGATGCAGGGGGTTTTGTGTTACTGATTTATTTTGGGAAAAACTAGAACATTTAAGAAATACATAGATTAAAGTAGCATGAATATGGGATTACAAATGAAGGAAAAGGAAATGAAAGAACTAAGGAGAAAGCATTTAGTCAAAAGATGAGAGACGGCCAACAAACTCAAAAAATTCCAGAGAAATCACGTGAAGTGGCGACTGACTTTGACAGCTCCTAAGTTAGCAATGGCTTTACATTTTTAGCAAGTTGAGAAATATGGGAGGTAAAATCAAATAATGCATATTACCTTCTCTAAGAGGTCTTGTTCTCCGCTTTCTCATGTCATAGTTCCACTCTGTTCATTTTCTTTCTCTTTCCTCCACCCTACCTTCTTTTTTTAAAAAAATTTTTTTTTCTTGTCACCCAAGGACAATTTTTCATTGCTTTTAGAGAGAGAGGAAGGGAGACAAAGAGAGAAACATTGATGCGAGAGAGAAACATCAATTGGTTGCCTTCTTGTACATGCCCCAACTGGGAAATTTAACAGGGTATGTGCCATGAATGAGAATCACAGCCTTGACCTTTCAGTCTATGAGACAACACTCCAACCAACTGAGCCACACTGGCCAGGGTCTTCCACCCTGCCATCTCCCTACACACAGTTATCAACAGAAATATTAATAGGAGCCTGGGCATACAGTAAATGTTCATTCTTTATAAAACGTCTATGTCTGTACTGATCATTGAGGTAGTCCTCCAGAACAGCAGTCACTGTGCACACCTTATTCAACTACAAAACATCAATAATTGCAGTTACAGGCCTGTGTAGTTGTACCATGCACTCTCAGAAGTTAATTTCCCAGACTTGGAGGTGCTTGTTCCAATATATTTTATATACTGCATCCCAAGACTTTTTCATCTTTTTTTAGTGCCATGGACCTTCTATGTTCTTGTTTGCTTCTTTTCTAATTCATCATTATAGGAACTTAGCCTTTGGGGGGAGACTTTCTGAAACAGACAATTAATAGGATTCTTTGACTAGAGCCAAAAAATTAAACTTAAATTTACCTGACTGCAAAGAAACAGATAAGTAGTACTTATTTGCTAAGTGGTCCTTTTAATTGTTTTGATCACTTTTGAGGGAACAGAAACATTTACAACTTGGAAATGGCATTAGTATCTAACATTGCCTGCCAATCTTGTCTGCGGCCAAGCTAAGTTTGTACAGCAGTACAAGCAAGATGGATAAAGATCCAGGTAGTTTAAGTTCAGGTCCAAATTGTGTCTCTTTCTAGTCAAGTAAACGTGGCCACATTGCTCAATTCTCTGGTTTTTGAATTTGCAACTATAAAAGAAATATCATCTGAAAGGTTGCTATTAAATTAACTGAGAGTGTGACATACTTGTATACTGGAAACAGATGAAAGAGTGCTTATCATTGGACGACGCAGTATGGCCCTTGTAGTGTTAGAACCAATCACATCTGCATTCAGATCTTGCCTTACCACTTATCAGCTATATGAAGCTGAGCAAAACATTTAACCCCTCTGAGCCTCATTGTTCTCAAATCTGTAAAACAGAGGAAATACTAATATTTGTTATGAGGATTCATAATCATGCATGTAAAGTATTTAATAATATCTAGTATATAGAAGATAGTCAATAAATATTTTATGTCATTAATGTCACTATTACTGCTATAACTGGGAATATCCAATTTTTTTTAAATATTTTATTTATTCATTTTTAGACAGAAGGGAAGGGAAGGAGAAAGAGAGGGAGAGAAACATCAATGTGTGGTTGCCTCTCATGTGGCCCCCACTGGGGACCTGACCTGCAACCCAGGCATATGCCCTGACTGGGAATTGAACTGGTGACCCTTTGGTTCGCAGCCTGTGCTCAATCCACTGAGCTACACCAGCCAGGGCTCCAATTTTTTTTGAGTGAGAAAAATGATTTGTATAAGGCACCTTTTATTTTTTGTCTACAAGGTAGCTGAGGAATAAGAAAAGAAAAACAAGATGAGATATTTTAGAGACAGAAATTATCCACATTCAGTCTAATGCTGGCTTATTTTCTAGAACATTTTGTTTAATTCAGCTTTCTTGAATTTTTCACCAGGCTACCCATAGCACTTTGGAAGGAGCAAAATTCTTATATAACCAGGACGAAAGATATCACAAATTTGTATTAACTCCAAGGGTCCCACAGATCCTTTCCCCTTCTGTTTTTTGTTCAGTTATACTCAAAACAAGGGAAATGTGAACTTAAGATTTACACTGAAGTAAATCTTAAGAATCTCACTGGTATTCTTTTATTATAAACCTAGATATATTAAAATCCAAAATGAAGCCATTTTATAGCCATATTAAAAAAGAAGTCGCCCGGCTGGTGTAGCTCAGTAGATTGAACACGGGCTGGGAACCAGAGGGTCCCAGTTCAATTCCCAGTCAGGGCACATGCCTGGGTTGCGGGCCAGGTCCCCAGTGAGGACCATGTGAGAGGCAACCATACATTGCTCTTTCTCTCTCCCTTCTCCTCTCTCTGAAAATAAATAAGTAAAATCTTAAAAAAAAAAAAAAAAAGAAGTCACTCTCCTTTACTGACATGTGGTTTATTATATTCTGTTCACCTAGATTGATTTTAGGAGAAAAGGTGGAAACAGATGCTCAAGGACTCGAAAGAAACCACACAAGTCAACGGAACACCTATGGAGAATGTACTTTCGGTCAGTGTGATTAAAACTCATCCTCGATTTCAATCCCCCGCATCTGCTCATAACAGACCATCTCAAGTCAAGACCCCTCCCTGCCCCCTTTCAAACACCTTATCTCCAAAATCCACAGAAGAGGTCAAATCATCCCTCTTCATAATTCTAAAATTATCATCATATGTTTGGTTCTAAATCTTGGCCTGGATCTTTCATTCCAAATTAAATTAATTTTCAAAAGCAAATCTAAATCAGAGATAACCATATGTTCTCATCCTAGTAACAGGCACATAACGCTATTTCTGGGATGCTATTTCATTATGCAATCATCAGTAATTCCACTTCTAGAGTTTTCTCTTGAACTATGCTGACCTCAGGAAAGTCTAGATTAGTAAGCATGACATCACATACAACTCCTGGACAAATTATATCAGTAACACCTGCAGATCATATATAAAAACACTCGGACAGCAGCCAGAAAGGGTACTTGGAGCACAGCCAAACTGCAGTCTCAGAGACCACAAGTGAAGCAGCCCTGAACTGAGTTTGCCTGTGATGGATGGGCCCCATAAGGCACTGCTACACCATCAGTCATAATCATTGTTGTTTGGAGGTGCCTCCTGGCATGACTGTGGAGTCGAGGGAAAGAAAAAATTCCCAAGGTACTAGAAAGCTATTAGGAGCTCTGCTTATTAAAATAGTTTACTTCTTTCTTTCTTTTTTTTTAAGATTTTATTTATTTATTTTCAGAGAGAGGAGAAGGGAGGGAGAAAGAGCAATGTATGGTTGCCTCTCACATGGCCCTCACTGGGGACCTGGCCCGCAACCCAGGCATGTGCCCCGACTGGGAATCGAACCAGGACTGTCTGGTTCCCAGCCCGCGCTCAATCCACTGAGCTACACCAGCCAGGCAGTTTACTTATTTCTTAATGTTAAATCATGCACCCCAAAAATCACTATCACTCCTGTACAGACATGGGAAAGTCTCTATCAAGTAGAGAGCAGGAGCATATAGGAGCTCTTTGTGAAAAAGCAAGGTACAAATAGACAGCCAAGACTAAGAAACCAAACCATGCAGCTGGGAGGACAAGCAGTGCTCAGAAAGAGATGTCTTTATTTGAAGAAAAATGCAACAGCCGTGGAGGTAATTACCTGGATAGATTCTAATAAGAAATATACTTAGAGAGGCTAAAGATTTATTCAGCTCAGTATTTTGTCTTACACAGTGGCCCTAAGCAATTTTTTTCTGGAAGGATCTGATTGCTGTTATTGCCAGCAATCTTAATTAAAAAGGAAAAAAAGCTAGACATCTACCTAGACTTTCTTAAAATAGTCTAACAAATTCTCACAGCAAATTGTAGCTGATGAAATGGTTCTTATACTTCCTGTGCTATATTCCCAGCTGAAAGGAGTATCTGTCCTGGAAAGGAGGGATTCTCAATATTTGAACTGATGGTGGGTCAGGAAATGGAATATGGAGCATGTCATTGACAGGTATAAAAAAAAATGTAGAAGCCCAAAGTGTCTGCCATTTATCATTATCACAGGCCTAATTCATACTAGAAGAATCTTAAACTTTGTCATCTCCTCTGTGTTATTTTGACTTTATCCTGACTCTTTCTTAACACAAATCCAAAAGGACTTAGGGGAACTTCTTGGCCAATTTTTCATTCAAAATCTATAATCAGAATAATAAGAATATTGACATTTCAAAAACTGCTTTTGTCTAGGAATCAAGCATTTGAACTCTGCTTCTATTTGGACCAGAGACAGTTCAGACCCAGGCTGAACTCCCAGAGTGGGGATACTTGTAAAAGAACTTCTCCCTACCTAGATGGGGTTCCAAGGACCTTTTTCCTCAGGTTTGCAGTAAAGACCTAGACCTACCTCCTCCCCACACTGGTGAACAGTGGAGATGGCTGTCTTGGTGCCATGCGTAGCTGAAGAGGAAAATTGAAGATAGAAAGAAGTTGTTCCTGAGAAGCTGTGGCTTCAGAATAACCCTAGCGTGAGTCTGGGCTGAGGGTCTGCCATCTGAGCTATTCCACAGATGCTAAACTTGGTTTGAGGCAGCCCAAATAATAGAACTCAGGGTGTCTGGCAAAAACAAAGGAAATTTCCTCTAAATAAATATACTCAAAATGAAACAGAAATCTTGATTAGTTCATAATAATTTTTTAAATGATTACTCATAAATATTTCCTCAAAGAAAGTCCCAAGCCTATATATCTTTATTAAAGAATGCTATTATTGCCATTCAAGAAAGAAACAATTTCAACCTTATTCAAATGCTTTCAAAGAATGATACAACATTGATAATAAAGCCAGATAAGGACAATATGATGCAGCAAATTGACAGGCCAATCTCTTTCATGAACGTAGATGAACTAACTAACTAAATAAACAAGCAAGCAAGTGAAACCCCGCATACCTCAGAGAATAACACCTCAATACCTCAGTGCTAAGATGGGAATGCAGGTTTTGTTTAACATTCAAAAATTAAACAACATAAATTACCACATACATAGAATAAGCGGGAAATTATTATCATCTCAATAAATGAAGATAAAGTAGTTGATAAAATTCGAAGTCTATTTATAATAAAATATTTTAGCAAAACTAGGAATAGAAATAGAAAGCACATCATGGAATTTTTTTTTCTGTAGTAATGCTGTGTAACAAACAATTTTAAATCTTGGTGGCTTACAACAATGATTATAAATCAGTGGGTGAATAATGACTTTGATGCATTCAACAATGACTGGTGGGCTTAATGGAGACTGTGTGTTATGTTTAGGTCTACTGCATGCACAAACATACCTCATTTTACTCCACTCCACAAATGTTCCTTTTTTTTTTTTTTTTTTTTTTTTTTTTTACAGATTGAAGGTTCATGGCAACACTGTGTCGAGCAAACCTATTGGCACCTTTTTTTCCAACAGTATTTGCTCACGTTGTGTCTTTGTGTCATATTTCAGTAATTCTTGCAATATTTCAAATATTTCCATTATTATTAGATTTGTTACAGTGACCTGTGATCAGTGACCTCTGATGTTACTTACTATTGTAATTGCTTTAGGTCACCATGTACACATCAGTCTGTGAATGTGATAGATGAATCCTGTGTGTATTCTGACTCCCACTGATCAGTCATTTCCCCATCTCCCTCCCTCTTCTCAGGCCTCCCTGTTCCCTGAGACACAATAATATTGAAATTAGGCCATCTAATAACTCTACAATGACTTCTAAGTGTTCAAGTGAAAGGAAGAGTTCCATGTCTCTCACTTTAAATCAAGAGCTAGAGATGATTAAGCTTAATGAGGAAGGCCTGTCAAAGTTGAAAAAGGCTGAGAGCTAGGCCTCTTGCACCAAATAGTTAGCCAAGTTGTGAATGCAAAGGAAAAGTTCTTGAAGGAAATAAAAGTGCTACTACTCCAGTGAACACACAAATGATAAGAATGGAAAACAGCCTTACTGTTGATATGGAGAAAGTTTTAGTGATCTGGACAGAAGATCAAACCAGCTACAATATTTTCTTAAGCCAAGTCTAGTTACATAGCAGGACCTTAACTCTCTTTAATTCTATGAGACTGAGAGAGGCAAGGAAGCTGCAGAAGAGAAGTTTGAAACTAGCAGATGTTGGTTCATGAGGTTTAAGGAAAGAAGCCATCTGATATAGAAGGTGTAGCAATTTATCCAGAAGAGCTAGCTAATATAATTAATGGAAGTGCTACACTAAACAACAGGTTCTCAATGTAGGCAAAACAGCTTTTTATTGAAAGAAGATGCCATCTAGGGCTTTCATAACTAAAGAAGGGAAGTCAGTGCCTGACTTCAAAGCTTCAAAGGATAGGATGACTCTCTTCTTAGGAGCTAATCCAGCTGGTGACTTTAAGCAGAAGCCAATGTTCATTTACCATTCCCCAAATTCTAGAACCCTTAAAATTATGTTAAATTTACTCTGCTTGTGCTCTCTGAATGGAACAATAAAGCCTGGATGAGAACATGTTTGTTTACACCATTTGCAGAATATTTTGAAGCCCACTGTTGGTAAAAAAAAAAAGGTCCCTTTAAAGATACTACTGTTCATTGATAATGCACCTGGTCACCCAAGAGCTCTGACTGAGATGTACAATATCAATACTGGTTTTGTGCCTACTAACACAATATCCAATCTTTAGCCTATGGATCAAGAAGTAATTTTGACTTTCAAGTTTTACTATTTAAGAAATACTTTTCCTAAGGTTATAGCTGCCATAGATAATGATTCCTCTGATAGATCTGGAAAAAATAAATTTAAAACCTCTGGAAAGGATTTACCATTCTAGATACCACTAAGAACATTTTTTATTCTTGGGAAGAGATCAAAATATCAAGATTAACAGGAGTTTCAAAGAAGTTGATTCTAACCCTATGGCTGACTATGAAGGGTTCAAGATTTCAATGGAGGAAGTAACTGAAGAAGCAGTAGAAATAGCAGAAATGTTAGAATTAGAAGTGGAGCCTAATAATGTGACTCAATTGCTGTAATCTCATGATAAAACTTTAACAGATAAAAGGCTGTTGCTTATGGATAAACAAAGAAAGTGGTTTCTTAAGATGGAATCTATTCCTGGTGAAGAAGCTGTGAAGATTGTTGAAATGACAACATAGGATTTAAAATATTGCATAAACTTTGTTGATAAAGCAGCAGCATGGTTTGAGAGGACTGCCACCAATTTTGAAAGTTCTGCTCTGAGTGAAATGCTATCAAACAGCATTGCCTGCTGCAGAGAAATCATTTGTGAAAGAAAGAGTTAACTGAAGCAGCAAATTTCATTGTCTCATTTTAATAAATTGCCACAGCTGCCCCAGTCTTCAGCCACTACCACCCTGATCAGTCAACAGATATCAGCATATAGGCAAAACCCTCCACCAGCAAAAAGATTACACTTGCTGAAGACTCAGATGATGGTTAGCAACTTTTTAGCAATAAAGTATTTCTTAAATTAAGGTGTGAATATTGTTTTCATAATGCTACTGTTTAAAAGCCCACACTATAGTGTAAACATGATTTTTCCATTCATCAAGAAACTAAAAAATTAATGTGACTCACTTTATTGTGATACTCACTTTATTGCAGTGATCTGGAACCAAACCCAAAATATCTCTGAGATATGCTTACATTTTCTCATGCTACTTGAACAAGCAGCTATCCAAGGCATATGTTTTTTCATAGTGAGTGGTAGAAGACTGAAAAACCAAGCAAATCGTGTAATCACACTTAAATATTTGCTTACATCACATTCACTCATATCCCATTGGTCAAAGAAAGGTCACATGGCCAAGCCCAACAATCAAAGAATAGGGAAATATATTCCACCAATATTGGGAAGCAATGAGCATCTAAATGACAGAGTATCTAAATGTATGTTTTAACATAAGGAGGGAGTGTAAATTCAAAACCATGATTTAGTATGCTATAGAGGAAATCTTTCTTGAACTGATAAAGGGTAGCTATAGAAACTGTACAGCCAACATCATATATAATGGTGAGGAGTTGGGCATTTTCCTTTTGATATTAGGAACTGGCAAATTTTCCTGCTGTCTCTATTTCTCTGCAGTGTTTAACATTTGGAAGAACTGACAAACTGTTTTCCATAGTGGCTATATCATTTTACATTCCCACCAGCAATACACGACGTTTTCACTTTCTCTACAAAACTATTAACATTTGTTATTGTTTGTCATTTTTAATTTTAGCCATCTTAGTGATTGTGAAGTAGTATCCCAAAGTGGTTTGCGTTTGCATTTTTCTAGTGACTAATGATACTGAGCATATTTTCATGTGCTTCCTGGACATCTATATATCTTCTCTAGACAACGGTTTTATTCAAATCCCTTGCCAATACTTTTAATTGGTTTTTTTGTTATTGTTTGCTTGTATGAATCCTTTATATATTCTGAATATGTATCATATCAAATATTTAATTTGAAAAGATTTTCTCTCATTCTGTGGATTGTCTTTTTACTTTCATTATGGGGTCTTTTGAAGCGCAAACGTTTTTAATTTTGATGAAGTCCAATTTATCTATTTTTTTCTCTTTTCATTTGTGCTTTTGGTGTTGTATCTAAGAAACCATTGCCTAACCTCAGGTTACAATGATTTACTCTCATGCTTTCTTCTGAGACTTTTACAGTTTTAGTCTCGCATTTAGAACTATAACTTATTTTGAGTCATTTTTGTGTATGGCGACGGGTAGGAATTCACATTCATTCTTTGGAATGTGGATATTCAGTTTCCCAACACCATTTGTTAAAAAGACTATTTTTTTCTGCATGAATTGGTCTTGGCACCCTTGTTGAAAATCAATTGACCATAAATATAAGGATTTATTTCTACATTCTCAAATTTATTCCAGTAATCTATATGTCTATTCTTATGGCAGTACTTCACTGTCTTGATTACTATAACTTTGTAGCAAGTTTTGAAATTGGTGTGAGCCCTCCACTTATGTTCTTTTGTGGTTGGGCTATTCTGGGTTCCTTGCAATTTCATATGAATTTTAGAATAAGCTTGTCAATTAATGCTAAAAATGCAACTTGTATTTTGATAGAGATTGCATTGAATATGTAGATTATTTTGGAAAGTATTTCCATTTTAACAATATTAAGCCTTTCAATTAACAAACATGGAATATCTTTCCACTTATAGATGTCTTATTTAATTTATTTAAACAAAGTTTTGTAGTTGTATGTCTGGTCCTTTTTAAAAATCTATTCCTCAGAATTATTGTGAGTAGAATTATTTTCTTAATTTCATTTTCAGATTGTTCATTAAGAGTGTTAAAATCATTTTTACATACTGACCTTGTGTCCTGCAACTCAGCAGAAAAATGAGCAAATAGCTTGAATAGGTGCATCACAAAAAAAGAAACTCCAAAGCCAGTAATTCAATGAAAAACTGCTTACATTAGAAAATTAAAAATCAAAGTCATGACTTCAGTACTCACCCACCAAACTGGGAAAGAATAAAAGTCTGACAATATTTAATGTAGGCAACTACATAAGTAACAGAAACTACTCTACTAGTAGGAGCAGAAATTTTTACAGCAACTTAGAAAACTGCCATTATCTGATAAAACTGAATATATGCAAACACAATAACCCAGCAATTCCACTCTTATACATATATATACCTTAAAGATATATTTGCTTAAATATACCAAGGTTCTCATTTTAAAATGTTCATAGCAGTATTGCTCACAATTATGAACTTTTTGAAAGAATCCACATGGTCACTTTTAGTAGAACAAATACACAAAATATGTTATGCTCTTATAGTGAGATACTACATTAAAATAGATTTGAATAAATTACGGATATGTAGATAAACTTACAAATGGGTGTGCAGGAAAAAGCAAGTCATAAAATAGTAATTACAGTATAATTCTATTTACATACAGTTCAAGAACAGGCAGTACTAATCTAATTTTTAAGGATGCATACACAGGTAAAAAATCTAAAGAAAAAAAATTGAGTGCTAGTAAAGTAAGGTCATAGTTGCCTTAAGATGCCCTGAGTGACTTTATAATAACATAGTGATGACAGAGTGGTAAAAGACGTAGAAAAATTCTGTGGTTCCTGTAATGTTCTATTTCATGACTTGGCAGAGTTATGTGGGTGTTTGCTTTACAGACAAATGTTAAAATGTACCTACAATTTAAATTATGCAATTTTCTGCATATCGCATTTGACACTAAAAATATTTAAGCCAATAACAAACACATTGCTTTTCCCTGCTTAGATGACATCTACTTATGACTTAGCAAATCCTGCCTCTTATCAGAGACGGTGTTTGCAAAATTGAAAGTTTTTGAAACGGGAATTTTACACTAAAACTCTATATGGAAAACAGATCAAGCGTAGCTGCTCAAAATCGGGGATGAGAGGCCTGGTTCATGGCTCACTCAGATCTCTCCCTTGAATATCCCTCTCTCAGCCCAGCAACACCTTTATGAAATCCTAGAACTGCAGGGCACAGACAGTTTGGAAATCACAGTTAGAGGCTGTTGCAGGAGGAAAAAAACCTTGGATTTCACCTCACTTAAGCTCCTCATTTTACAGAGAAGGCTTTATGACATGCCCAAGGTCATCCAGCTAGTTAATGGCAGAGTTGGCCTAACACCCAGAATTGATTTTTAGCAGTGTATTTATTTTCACAGCTTAGTTTTTCAATGAATGTAGCATTGAGAATCACTCATCTATAGTTTCTAATATGTCTTCCAGAATTTTTCTTATAGCAACTAGCTCTATTAGCAATGCATTAGCAATAAAGTAAAGCATAGTCAAAAATTCTCTGGGGATAAATATATGTGTGTATTAATAAATATACATCAGTACCCTACATTGTAGATAAAGTAAAAAATATGTATTATAATGCACATTCATGCATGTAGCTCCTAAAAAAATAAGGTCACTATATAAAGTTTAAATCAGTTGGGCTACTTCAACCTCAATGAAAAAAGCAAGCAAGGGGAAGCATTTATTACAGGCTAGGTGAAAATCAGTTTTTTCCCCACTAAGTCAAGCCAAATGAGATCTTTCAGAAGCATTCTATCTGTCAGAAGAATTTCCTCATATTATGAGTGTTAAATGTAGAACTAAAATTATCACCTCTTTAAAATAAAAAGATTCTAAAATTATTTTCTCTGATAGTTTGTTAAAATAGGATAGATCTCTATGGGAGTTTATAGTAATTGGAAGGGCTAAGCACCCTTCACTGGCATTTTATGCATGACAGCCTGGGATTCAGGCTGCCATGGGGGTGTGGCCACAGGGTCAGCCTCACCCTATTTCTAACCCTGTGTGGCAGCCAAGGAGGTATGCTGTCCATATCTGCCTTCAAGAAAGAACTCGCCAGTTAGCTGTGATCGGCAATGTTTGAGCCAAGGTCACACACTTCTTGGGCAGTCTCTCTTCAATGTCTCAGCCCAAAAGAGGTACCAGGGCACCATTTCTGGCAATATGGAATGGCCTTGATGGATAATCTTCGTGTCTCAATCCCTAATGGCCTAAGACTCTGCAGAGCTGCACTATTGTCTGAAGTGCTTGCTCCCTAATCCTCCTTACCATCTCTTTTCCTTTAATAGGTAGCATACCTACAACGTGATCTAACGCTTTTTCTTCCTTCTTTATTTTCCTTTCCATGAGCATTACCCTCAATATAAATCTCTGACAGCTTTAATTCTATCTTGGTACCCCAGAGGACCCAACGGACAGAGGGGTAGAGAAGATCTGATCACTTCAGCTTGTGCTCTTTCCTTTCCTGAGGACACCAACTTACGCAGTTTCAGAGTAGAAGAACGGTATTGTACTCCATTATAGTAAATACAGTTTAGGAAGTAACAAACCAGAAAAATTAACATACTGGTTCCAGGAAAACTTATCATGCTCACAAATGGTTCCTTGCCAGAAAAATTTTGAAAGGGCTCCTTTTCGCTCCACCCCATTCATACCTTCCTTCTTTTTTATAAGATTTAGAGGGAGAAAAGAAGGAATAAGACGAGCAGGAGACCTGAAGAATCTGTTTCACTCTCCATCACAGGCTCATGGCCTACTCACCCAACTCACCCATGGCTGCTCTTAGTGCTACTTGCAGGCATCCTGAATTCAGAATTAGTTCCAGGTGTGGCCTTTTTCTTTGGTGCCACTGGAATTGATAAAGCAGAGTCCATGGAGAAAACCAATGCATTCTTTATATCTTATTTTGCTAGGGGGAAAATATTTACAGAATTCTCTATTCCTGCAGTTTTGGGAACTCCCTAGACCCTCATCATCCAATACACCACAAATGTACACATGCACACATACACACACAACTCAGACACTCTTCTCTACTCTCTGTATCTCCATACCCACACCTCTATGACTCATATTGTCCTGTTTCTCTTTCTACATGAAACATCATTTTAGGTTGGTTATTTTGGTCTTGTGTGCCTTTTGCATCTTTGTACTCAGAATCATAGCAAGCATAAACAATTCAAGGAGGAAGGAAGAGAGGGAGGGACTAAATGAATCTAGGGTCCATTTAAGGCTTAGATTTACCTAGACAAGTAAAATGGGCAAGTAATTTGTTTCTAATCCTCAGTTTTCTCATCTGTAAAAGGGGAATATAATAATGCCTTTAGAATATTTGTCTAGTGCATATAATTCTATATAAAATCTGAATTGGAATTGTCTTTAAATCAAGCAACAATTTGTGTTCACCCAAAATAAGCTAACCTTTCTAAATTTTGAAAAGTAAATGCTAAATATCAATTTGTGTTGAGTAATCCATTTAGTTTTAAAAGTCCATGTTGTGCACTGAATGCACTGCAAAAAATTTCATTTAAGTCTCACCCTTAACCCTTGACCCCTCTTTTCAGCTGCAAATTTTTATTTATATACTGAATGTCTCCGTTCACTTATGTTCACCAAGACAGCCGAAGTTTTCTCGGCCATTTGTTCAGGTTGACTTAAAATACATCCAGATATTTCATGGATGAAACAATTGTACTGACATTATAACGTAGAATCTTGCAGAAAGAAATTGTTTAGACTTGTATATGTGACCTATTTGTTGAATTCTCCTGGAAGGCTTCATGCCAAGAAGAGTGATTTCTTCCCCCTATAGATTAGATCGAATGTGTATTGCCAACACACATCCTGAGCCGCCATCCAGTAAATTGACTCACTTGAATTTATAGTTAAGATAAAGCCACTTGCAAAAAAACAAACACAAGCTGTTAATCAGTGAGAACTAATCCCAGAATCAAAATCCAGTCCACAAATGGGGGTGTACCACTGTGGCCATGAACACTCAACCGTGTATTGTAAACGCACCCCTGAAGGCGCTGAATGACAGGCCTGGCTGGGAGGGAGGGGGGATATTGGGCTGCACCGTTGTTCACCAACTGTGGTGATTGAGGAGAACGAGCAGTTCCGTCTGGGACCCAGAGTCTTTGGCAGATATCAGGGCAACTTTTGCCTTTAGTGGCAAAACAAAGTGTTTTTTTCCTTTGTTTTTCGCAAGGGGATGAGTATAATTTTTTAACATTGGCTCCTTTGTGTTGCAGACAGTCTGTTAGCACATATTTTCAGATCCACTTCGGAAAGGAAACAAAATAAAAGTGTGGCTGCATGTTAATTACTCAAAAACATGGTGCACCAGATGGCCACCAAGGTCTGCTTCAGTCTAGTAGGTAAATAATGCTTCCCACTCCCTTTGTCCCCTTTGAAAACTAAACTTTGAATTATTTCTTTCCAATTACTGTTAATGCAGGAAACTACCAACAGGAAAGCCGCATTTATTCATGGACCACAGCAGGTGAAGGTAAACATTTTTTCCCCCACTTGCTAAATTCTGCAGAATTATTGAGTCCAGAAGAAGTCAAGAAAAATTCTTACAATGCCTAAAAGTATGCAGTTGGCTTTCAGTCAAAACACAAACACCAGAGAGAACGAGTTTATTTTTCCAAAGTATTTGTAATGTTTCAGGCCTGTCTGCCCCTTTGATATCGGTGTGACGATTTTGACTTCAAGGTTCCCCGCACGAAGTTGTGTAATGAGCCCTCTTGTATTACTTATGAGAGATTTTAAAATTCATTGTCAGTATACACAGTCATGGTCAATTCTAAGAAAAACAAAACTTGCACTTTTAAAATGTCTTTCTGCTGAGTTGAATACACATAATAAATTCTGTATGACACTTCATTTTCTGCATATCCCCTCAGCGTGCTCCATGGCTGAAAGCATTAACTTCCATAATATGTCTGTCAACTCAAGGGGCAGAGCAGTACATTTGAAATACTGGCCTTTGGTTCTTTCCTCTCTGGTGGTTTCCTTCCTTTTTCCCTTACCGAGTAGGTAACTGGCTGTGACCATTGCTAAAAATGAGGGATGTGATAGGTGGTTGAGTGAAAACAACCTGCAAGAGAAATTAGTGGCTTGAGGTACAGACTAAATAACTGGGAGAAGCTGGGAAGAAAGCATAGCATCCCCACTCTAGGGAAGGAGTCCCACATCCCAGCACACAGGCAATTAGTGGAGACGTCAGACAAGATGGGACCACGCACATGAGAACCGTGACTTCCCTGTGGGACTAATGATGATGGATGAGTAGGGTCAAGCGAGAGAATGGATAGCACAGCCACTTCTTGCACATTTAAGAACCTTCCTTCCCAAGCTTTGGCATCATGTGACATTGTTACTACCCTCCCTGACAGAAGAAGGTCTCAAAATAAAAATCAGGTCGAGTTGGAAAATATTAAAAAAATTGTTTTTCTTAACTGAGTTTACTAATTAAGGGTCATGTTTATAAAGATAATTTAAAGTTTTGTAGAAAGCAATTAGGGAGAACAGAATATATTTCCTAAATGAATTTGGGAAAGGTGAAAATGAACAAATCAACCTTTCTACTGAGGGAATTCTCATGTTTCGGAACAATGGCCATGCTATATCTGAGAGTTTCCTGTATGCCAAGTGCTTTGCCTGCATTAACTTATCCACTATCAACAGCCTTATGAGGATGGCTAGACTACCATCTCCAATTCACAGGTTAGGAAAGGGATGTGTTCATGGCAGTAAATGACTTGCCTGGGATTCAAAACTGGGCTAGTAGGTAGTTAGAGGTGCACAACACAGGATGATACCCTTGCTGCTCCGTTGTACCCGGAAGGTGCAGAACTGATGCAAAGTAGGAGGTGCTATGTCAAGCACCTTCTTACTTTCTCAATAGCCTTGGCTAAGAGTCCAAGCAGAATATGGAGCTATGACTTTTGTGCTTCAGAACGCCATCTGAAACTACAAATTCATCACAACCCTCTTATTTCTTTCATTTCCCCGTCTCTCCATAGTGTGATGAGGGTTAATTACTTTATTTCACAATACAACTACCACTTTTAATGCCTTAAAATTAAAATGCTGTGCAATTGAAAAATAGAATTAAACCCATCTTTTCCTGTGGAAAATTGCCATTTATCTGAAATGAAGTGGTTTTCAAATATATATATATATATAGTATAAGGAACATGTATCTTTTTATGAGGTAGGAAATCATCATTTTTCCAAATATAGGGGGAAATTTGCCAGCATTTATAAAGGAAAATTAGGAAGATAGATAGCTGTAATTCAAAAAAATAAAATATATTTTTGTTAAAAAAGTAAAGGTTATACATTGGCCAGAACTATGAATGAACAGAATGAAATTTCCTTTCTTTGTACCTTTTGGGTTTTCTCTCTGACATCAGTGATATTTTTTTCCTTTTATATAAATTGACTCAGTTTTAACTAGCACCTCTTTATAGACAGGGAATCTCATAAGAAATACAGATTCAACTTCCAGATGACCAATTGACTGGCCCAGTTTCCAGGACAGCAGCCAAGATTTTATTTAAAATAAAGAACAGATAGTTCCTCAAAAATGCTTACTGCTTGATTATCCAAAGAGCCTGCTCAAGTCTCCAGTTTAGTTTATCCAAGGCATACTTTGTAGTTTTCCATTCATTACAGCTTGTAACAACATGCCGTATTGCTTACCTCTTCTTTCAGATGTAAGCTCACCTTGCCCAGACGGGCCAAGTGTTCCTCCTGCCTTGTTGACTGACCCTTCCAAGTAAGGTGCCTTTGCTGATTCATTTTCCTCTACTTGGTCTTTAGTGGTTGAAATTCCTCCAGTTTCAACCCTTGGCCCTCTTTTACCCAGAATCCTCTCTCCAAATGATTTCTTCTACTCCTATGGCTTTTGTTACTGTCACAATGCAAGGACTACTAAAGGCACAACTCCAGACTAGAACTTTCTCTAAGCTCCAGGTCCCTGTCACTTACAGAGAGCTAATATTTATTGACTATTCAGCAAGTGCTATACCAAGTGGTGTACATGTATATTTTTAATTTTGTCTTTTATATGTTTTCATAATTCATTCTTTTGCTTTATTCTAAGTATACATGTAATAACGTATGCATTCTTTTAAAAATTTAAATGATAAAAGATGAAGAGTCATCTCAAGCTAGCTACTATTTCCCTTCCTATCCCACCTCATCTCATACTCACTCCCAAGTACCATTTGATGTGTGTTCTCCCTTAATCTTCACAACAGCTTGGTGGGCACTCTCACTGTCATCTCCATGATGCGGATGGGGACACTGATGCAGAAGAAGATTTAAGAACTTGTCCAAGGTTTCATGGACAGTAAGTGGCTCAAGAGCAACTATAGACCCAGGTTCATCTCCCTTCAGCCCTTCTACTCCTCCATTTTCATTTTGTCACTTCAACTTGGTGTCTTTCAGAGACACCCCAAATTAAACTGTTCAAACTTAAACTCACAATTTTTCTGCCTCAAATGCACTCACCAAGACTTGTCCTTCTTTAGGGTCTCAATGTCAACAAAAGACACAACCAAATACCCATTTATTCATTGAGAAAACTTGGGGTGATCCTTAATAGCACTTCCTCTTTCATAATTTTTATCTAACTGGTCACCAAACCTTGCTGATGTGATTCTTAACTCTCTATCAGTTGTGAGAGATTCCCTCTATCACCATGGGCACCAGCACCTCTTGACTATATCTGCTTCCAGACTTGCCACCTTCCAAATCAGCCAACACAGAGTCATCAAATAGGTCTTTTAAAGATGATCATATTGGAACATATTCCTCCCCTCTTCAAAATCTTGAGCTTCCCACTGCTTTTAGATAAAGGGATATCATCAGTGTGGCTTATAAGGCTCTCCTCAGTCCAATCCCTGCTCACTCCCCTGGTCCCCTGGCCCTGGTCTCTATACTCCAGTACCACTGGTCTTCTTTCAATTCGTCCAATGAGTCACTCCTCTTTCAGCCACAGAACCTCACACATGCTGTTCCCTCTACTTGGAGTGCTTTTCCCCTCCTTCTTAACCTATATAACTCTGTTCAGCAGGCAAAATGTACGTTGCCCAGAAGAGCCTTTGTTGACCCTCTAATCTATTTCTGGCTATACTCCTACATGCTGTCATATCACTATTTATTTTGCATTCATTACATTTAACACTATATTTTTAATCCACTCATTTAATCTGTGTTTCCCCTAGTAGACCATAAGCTCCAGAAGGACAAAAACAGTGTCTCTCTCACTCAGTCCTGTGCCTGGAACACAGCAAACTCATAATTACTTACGAAATGAAATTCAGTATGACCCTTAGTACGCAGCATACTTATTTGGCTGTCAAGTTTCCATTCCCGGAAAGTAGTGATAGCAGCATGAGCTTAGAGTCACATTACCTCCTTCAGGCAACTTGGATTCATGCCCAGCAAGCCTGGCTTCTGGTAAGAGTATTTAGAGACAGTTTAAATAGTTCAAGGAGTTAAGGATGCTCTCCAGTGGACGACCCTAGGGCACAGAAATAGGGCACTTTCAATCTTAGCCTTCTCCCTGCCCTCTCCTCTCCAAACCAAGAGTCACCAGAGGAACTCTAAACATCACAAAGCAAGATGACCGGAAAATCTTTTGCAAACTCGCTTCTCTGTATATTTCCAAACAGTACTGCTTTAATTGATTCAAGTTTGCAAAATTGGATTCTAATTTCAAGACAACTCCCCAAACAATTCACCACAGAACAGAACATTAGAATTATGGTAGGTATAATTAAAATGCCAGCACATTCTAATATTGTCTCTTCCTCTATTGCTCCCACCCACAATTGGTTTTCTGTACCAACAAAGAAACAGCTGTATGGTCAGCAGGCTTCCTTCCATCTGTGAGCTTCCATCTGCAGATTCTTCTGCACTTGTACCAAGCGGATTTGGAAAAGCAAAACACATTCTATTCCTGATTTTACTCTTTTTCATTATTTTACATGTGTGAAAAAAAGAGCTGAAAGATCCATTGGAGATTTCCTTAAAATTAGTACTTCTAAGAAGTTCCAGGGTTATTTCTGATATTCCATAGGGTCTTCTGATTAATACTATTGTTCAGAATTCAGAGGCAGTTGAGGAGGGGGTGAGGGACAGAAGAATGACAATCCTTATCCCATTATATGGGAATATACCATAAATTTCCAAGGTAATGGCACTGCTATGGCCGTGCCTTACTCAACATAAAAAGACAGAATCTGAAAAAAATAACAATGATGAATAACCTAATACTTCAGAACAGTAGTTATAAAACTTTTTCACTTCCAATACATCCATCATTCACCACCATCAAACTCCCATCAAATATTCATTAAACAAGTTCATTTCTTATTTGTCATTTCAGCGGATTTTAAAGCCTAGGGACTATGCTATGTCTAGGAAGTTGCAATGTTCTAACTGATCATTCAGCTGTTGCTTTTATTAACTTTTGGGTGTTTGTTCTTTGCAGCAGCTTCTCGGGCCATAGGCTCCATATTTTCTAACATGTTTTTAAGAATAAACTGGCAAATCTATACATCCCTCAATGCTCAGTTCAAGAATCACCTCTTTATAACATCTTCCCAGATTTCTCCAAGAAGAGTTAAGTGCTTAAGTGATCGTAGTGTTTTCAGTCTTGTTGCTGCGTGTTATATCCAATTATATCTCAGATAACAATGCAGTAACTTTTATTTATATATCTAGGTCCTTAATTGACTGATCCTTATTTTTGTTTATGTATTCAGACACTAAAATAGGAATAAATGAATGAATAAAATTAGTTTCTTGGTTTTTATTAACTAATCAAGTGTACAGTAAAATGCACCAAACAAGAAAAACTCTGCATAGTACAATATGACAGCCATTGTCCAAACTGCTCTCTATAGTCCATGGACAGAGAAATGATTCCTTTGGAGAAGTCAACTACAAAGATAAATTCAAATTCTTATTCAGCCTTTCATTACCATCTTCTCTTCAATCATATTTCTGCCATTTTTAAATATAAAGAATGAGAAACTACCTCCAATTATTTAACTGTGAGAGTTTACCTTGCCAAACTTTAATTTCACCAATTAAGACTTGTGGGGTTGGTTTTAAGGACTTAATGGGTTGATGCACAGTGCGTGTAGCAACACTTTTTATAGTGCCTGACGGATAGTGAGTGGTGAAGTGTACTTAACTGTCATTTTTATGAATATTAGGAACGTAACATCCATTTTGATTTCTTCCTAGTCTCCCTATATCCCTGCTTTACAGAGCTGTTAGCCATTAAAAAATGATCAAAAGACAGGAAATGACAGGCAAAATATGAAATAAAAAAACAGAAAATAATAACCCAGAAAACCCATCTTTGAAGAGTAACAGTATATTTCATTTATATGACATCCACATGTAATCTATCTAAAGGAATCAGTACTGCCCACATGTCACTTCTTCTTTGATAACTAATGATTTGACATATCTTTTGGCTCAAAAGACTGAACACCCTACAGTGCAGAAGATGTGTTTACTGGGGATGGCCTGCTGCAAAAGCCACTCTGCAGATGAAGTTTATTTCCATAACTACTTTTGGACATTAGCAAACTGATATAATATTTTATATCATATATAATGTATATATATCAAAGGCACAAAAGAACTGGTTTCATAACATAATATTCCAGTTAAAATTCATAGACAAAAGACAATAATATATCAAAGGGTGATCACATTTATTTCTGCTTTTCTATTGACTCCAAATGATCCCCTTTTTTGGCTTATATGAAAAAATAATAAATTGGATATCAACTAAAGGTCAAATTTTGATCTTAAAAGATAAGACAAAATTATTTCTAAGCTTTTCATCATGTGTATCCAGGGACTCTCACTTGTAACCGTAGTTGGCACTCAATCAATCAATCAATCAATCAATTCATATTGAGGTCCCAGAAGATATCAAGTTATTTGCTGTTAGTTGAGGGTCTTAATTAAATAAAATACAGTCCCTTCTTTCAAGAAACATGTTCCAGTAAATAAGACAGGCTAATAAATTAAAACTGTCATATTTGCTGATAAGTATTATTATAAAGTTAATGATATGGCACTTGGGTAGCCCAGAGGAGAGAAACATTTCATAGAATACTTCCTAAAAGAAGTGGCATAAGCTAAATTTTAAAGCATCAACAGGAGGTATTAGTCACAGAAGGAGAAAAGGGGCAACAAAGGGAAGAGACTGAATGTGTAAAGCTAGCGACAACCAACAGTAGAACTTGGCAAATCTGCTTAATTTCTCTGGGGTAACCAGAGTCTGTGAAGATGAGACAAGATGAAAAATTTGCAGAGATACAAGAAACTTTGTCACTCATGGTAACTGCTCTGACAATAACAACCTAGTGTACTTAAACACAGAAATAGAACTAAAGGGTAGTGTCACAGAGCAACCGAGGACACTTGAACACAGAATTAGAAATAAAGAATAGTTTCACAAAACAAAATGTTGTACTGAATGTGATGCACTGATCACATCAATGTGTTTAATATTCTGGTCTTGGCCCCCTAAATTTATTTAACAACCTTCTAATGGGATGTGACTCGTGGTTTGAAAACCCCTTGATAAGAAGAAACAGACTGGTATCAGGAAGATCAGATAGGAGGCTATTGTAGTAATTCAAGCAATAAGAGATGTGGACCTCAGCTAAGGCAACATAATGAAAAGGATTTGATAACTTTTGCCTTATTACTAAAGCTCTATTTATTTCATTTGCCATAACCTAGTTAAGTAGACTTGGCAGCATTAGTGCACTTCCGAGATAATCATCATCTGAGTGCCTGCCATGTTTCACACTGTGCAAAGAGCTCTACACACCTATTAACTCTCATTCTGACTGCAGCACTGCAGGGCAGTTATTGCTACCTCCATTCTTTTCACCATTTTTTAATTGTTGTTCAAGTATACTTGTCTCCATCCCCCCCACTTCCCCTCACCCCAGCCATCCCCACCTCCCACCTTTGATCCCACCCCTCTTTGGTTTTGTCCATGTGCCCTTTATACATGTTCCTGAAAACCCTTCCCCCTTTATCTCCATTTTACAAATAGGAACACCAATAGCCCAGGGAAATTAGGCAGATTTGCCAAGTTCACACAGATAGAAATTAGCAGAGAGGTACACAGCCAATCTACTTAGCACTAGTTAATTCATATTAACTACTGTACAGTAGCCTATTGAATGAATACATCTCAGTGCCTCTTGATGATAATTTAGTTTATTTCCAGCTCTTTGCTATAATAAACAATGCTGCCATAGATGTGTGGAAGCCAATGTGCAAGAGTTTTGTTAGGGTAGAATTCCTGGATCATAAAGTAGCATTATGTTATAGATAAAATTTTATCCTTATTAAGGAGTATTAATTCCATTTTATTTATTTATTTATTTATTTACTTATTTACTTATGTATGTATGTATATATGTATTTATTTAATGGAGTTACTTATGTTCCTAGTGGCTTATAAACAGCACTGTTGGACTACTGTATTTTAAATATTACTTTTATGTGGCCTGGCTGGTGTAGCTCAGTGGATTGAGCACGGGCTGGGAACCAGAGGGTCCCGGTTCGATTCCCAGTCAGGGCACATGCCTGGGTTGCAGGCCAGGTCCCCAGTTAGGGTCATGTGAGAGGCAACCATACATTGCTGTTTCTCTTCCTCTCTGTCTCCCTCCCTTTCCCTCTCTCTAAAAATAAATAAATAAAATCTTTAAAATAAATAAATAAATAAATATTACTTTTATGTGTTAAATTTTTTAAACATTTTTTATTGTTGTTCAAGTACAGTTTTCTGCCTCTTCCCTCCACCCCGCCCCACCACCCCACACCTCCTCACCTCCCTCCTCTGTTTCCACCCCCCCTTGTTATTGTCCATGTGTCCTTTATAATTGTTCCTGTAAACCCTTCACCTTTTCCCCCATTATGTGTCCGATTTTTTTAGCAATGAAATTTTATGTCATATGGTTGAAAAAATAAATCCTATATAAGATTTGTTAGAATATAACAGAAAACTTTTCTGCAATATATCAAGTTTAGCCTAAAAGATGATGGACATCTCCTACAGGTTGGTTATTTATGCAGAAACATTATACTATGAATGTATAAGTGTTTTTTTAAAAAATGATTAAATTTATTAGGGTAATGTTGGTTAATTACATTATATAAGTTAATTCTATAACACACCATCTGTACATAAGTATTTTGTGCTTACCACCCAAAGCCTAGTCTCCTTCCATCATCACATATTTGCCCCCCTTTACCTTCTCCATTCTCCCCCAACTCCTCCTCCCCTCTAGTAACCGCATACTGCTGTCTGTGTCTGAGTTTGTTGTTTTGCTTATATGTTATTTTCCATTTTATAGCCCACATGTGAGTGAAATCATATATACGGTTCCTGTCAACTTGATTCCAAAGGCAAATAAGGCAAAAGCAAAAATTAATGAATGGGATTACATCAAATTAAAAAGCTTTTGCACAGCAAAAGAAACCATCAACAAAACAAATGGTAAACCAACTGAATGAGAGAAGGTATTCACAAATGATACATCTGCTAAAGGGCTAATATCCAAAATATAGAAAGAACTTATACAACTCAATAACAAAAAGACAATCAATTAAAAAATGAGCAGCACTTTAACAGACACACATACAACCAAAAGATATGTGAAAAGACACTCAGCTTCACTACCTCAGTCCTATTAGAATGGCCATTATCAATACGAAAAGAAATAAAAAGTGTTGGAGAAGATGTGAAGAAAAGGGAACCCTCATACACTACTGGTGGGAATGGAGATTGCTGCAACCTCTACAGAAAGCAGCACAGAGGTTCCTCAAAAAATGAAACACAAAGCTATCAGAAATCTCACTTCAGGGTACCTACACCCAAATTTGAAAACACTTATTCTTAAAAACATATGTACTCCCATGTTCAGTGCAGCATTATTCACAAAAGCAAGGCCTGGTCCTTCAACAAATGAGTATATAAAGAAGATGTGGTACAAATATGTAGTTGAATACTACTCCGCCGTAAAAAATGATGAAATATTTCCATTTCAGAACACATGGATGGATCTTGAGAGTATTATGCTAAGTGAAATAAGTCATCAATTCTATTGTATTAAATATTTTGAACATCATTAGTTGTTCAATTTTTTTCCCTAGGCCTTTTCTGCATCCTTGGAAATGATCATACAATTTTGAAATGTAGTACTATTAGTATGATGAATTTTAATGTATTTTTCTAACATTAAACCATCTTTGCATTACCTGAATAAACCCCACTTGTTCATGTTTCTTTTGTAATGTACCAATGGCGTCTGTTTATCATTACATATACTAATACTTCACTTTTTAAAAGACATTTATATCAGGGTTTGATCTCAAAAATATGTAAAGAACTCACATGACTCCATACCAGGAAGAGAAATAAATCAGTTAAAACATGGGCAAAGGACCTGAACAGACACTTCTCCAAGGAGGACACACAAAGGATCCAGAGACATGAAAGGATGCTCATCCTCACTAGCCATCAGAGACGCAATTTAAAACCACAATGGGATACCACTTCACACCGGTCACAATGGCCATCATAAACAAACCAATAAACAACAACTGCTGACAACATTGTGGAGAAAATGGAACCCTAGTGCACTATTGGTGAGAATGCAGACTGGTGCAGCCATTTTGGAAAACAGTATGGAATTTCCTCAGAAAACTAAAATTGGAACTACCACTGCTGGGACTATACCCTAAGAATCTTGAAACACCAATTATAAAGAACCTATGCACCCCAGTGTTCATAGCAGCACAATTTACAATAGCCAAAAGCTGGAAGCAACCTAAGTGTCCATCAGTAAATGAGTGGATCAAAAAACTGTGGTACATTTACACGATGGAATTCTACACAGCATAAAGAAAGAAGGAGCTCCTACCCTTCGTGACAGTATGGACAGATCTGGAGAGCACTATGCTAAGTGAAATAAGCCAGGCAGTGAAAGACAAATACTATATGATCTCACCTATAAGTGGAACCTAATTAACAAAACAAGCAAGCAAAATAGAACCAGAGATATGGAAATAAAGAACAAACTGACACTAACCAGAGGGGAGAGGGGAGGGGGATAACTGGGGAAAGAAGGGCAAGGATTGTCAAGGAACATATATAAAAGACCCATGGAAAAAGACAGTGTGGAGGGGGGAGGATTGAATGTGAGGGGCGGATGGGTAGGGCAGGGGAGAGTAATCGGGGAAAAATGGGGACAGTGTAATTGAACAACAATAAAAAAGTTAAAAATAGCCCTGGCTGGTGTAGTTCAGTGGATTAAGCAGGGGCTGGGAACCAAAGGGTCACCGGTTTGAATTCCAGTCAGGGCACATGCCTGGGTTGCGGGCCAGGTCCCCAGTGAGGGCCATGCTAGAGGCAACCATACATTGCTGTTTCTCTCCCTCTCTTTCTCCCTCCCTTCCCCTCTCTCTAAAAAAATAAATAAAATTTTTAAAAAAGTTAAAAATAAAAGAATTTTGTATCAATATTCATAAATAAGATTAGTCTGTTGTTTCTTTTCTGGTGAAATCTTGTGTTAGCTTGTAATGCAATGCTCACTTCATAAAAATAAACTTGAATTTTTTCTTTTTTTTTATGTTCTGGAATAATATACGTAGCATTATAATCACACCATAATTAAAAGTTTAATTGAATTCTCCCATGAAACTGTTGGAAGATAGTGAGTGCTCTTTTACACGGGTGTCATTAGCTACTTTCTCTACTCTTTTTTTAAAAGTAATTTGTGCAGCTCAATCATCTCCTGGGGTCAATTTTGAAAATTTTCTTTTTTTGTGTAACTTTTATCTTTTCCTAAAAATTTATCTACTTAGTTTAAGTTTTTAAAGAATTTCTATAGTTGTGAAGTCTCTTAAAATTATTAACTTGTTTTTCTTTTCATGGTAACTTATTTTTGTCTGTTAATTGTGTGTATATAGTTTCTCACATTTTTTCTTGATCAGATTAGCTAGTGACTTATCTGGTCACCAGCCCTCCCCCCAAAATCATGTCTTTTGGTTTTATAGTATGTCTGTGTTCTAACTTGTTACTTTATGCTTTGATTTTAATTCATTTATTCTGCTTATTTGTGTTTAAATTCTAATTTTTTGAGTTTGGTTTTTTAATTCTTCATTTTTCATAGTTTAGTTTCATGAATGTGGGATTTAATGGCATGAGTTTGCAGGTGTTAGAATGTTTTGTGGGGTTTTTTGAACATTAATTAAGTTCTAGTTTTATTGCATTATGGCAAGAAAATGCTCCTGTACTATATCCAGTCCTTGAAATTTATGGAATTTTTATGACCTAATCAGAGTCAGTTTTTTGCGAATGTTCTTCATGTAGTACAAAAAATATATTTTATAGATATATATTTCATTAGTTAGCTACATATAACCTATTTGCTTAAATAGAATAAAGATTTTATACACACATACAAACACACACATTTTTCCATGCAATCAGGAGTTAGCACACTCTCATCTAGCCCAGCCTGTTTTTGTAAATATAGTTTTTTGGAAACCAGACACACTTATTCATTTATAAATTATTACTGGCTTGCCTTTGCACCACAGCATTAGAATTAGTACTTATAAAATATTTGCTGGCCTTATTTGATATCATTACTAATTTTTAGTCTAATTTTTTTGTTTTGGATTTCAAAAGTATATTAAAATTTTTATACTAGTAAACTTTTGTCAGTTTTCAATTCAATCTCCTATAGTATGAAAGGCTTCTGAGTTTGTAAATAAGAGTAATATTTATATTTTTATTGTGAACTTTAGCCCTTAGTTTTATAAAGAATTTTTCTCTTACTATTATTATTTTTAATTTAAATTCTACCTTCTCAGATATCAATATTTTGACAACTACTTTATTTTTATTTGCTTGATATACCTATGACAATTATTTTATTTTCAGCCATTCTGGATCTCTTTCCTTTGGGTGTGTCTCATATGTAACGTAGTGCTGGATGTTGCTTTACTAGCCAATCAGAAAAGAAATTTAACAGGAAATTAACTCCATTTAATTTTTTGATATGATCAATATTTTAACTTCAACTCTGCAATATTGTTTTATGTTATATAATTCACTTAATATTCTCCCCCTTTTTGGTTATTTTCTATTTGTTCCCTACTGTTAGCAATTATACATGGTAATAACCTCTTCTTTGCTTTCCCCTGAATCTTCTCCAGCATCTGATCTGAAATAATATTATTTACTCCCAATAATAACTATGATGTGATTATTATTACAATAGCTATTATTTTAATCAGTAGGCTTTTTATCCTTTTCATGTGTTCCTTATTCTCCTCTAGCACTTTGATCATTATAGTATCTCATTATTTTTAGAGTATGTAGTTATCACATACTATATATACTTTCTCATATAATTACTATTTGGTCTTAGTTCTATGTACAAATGTATA